>CDEZ01023684.1:0-72209 GCA_000826365.1 Acanthamoeba royreba
GAGCAGACTCTGAAAAACCACATCATGCAACTTCGATCCATTCGGCACTGCTGGGACATGGTCGAGGAACACGTGAATGAGACTGGTCAGCCTTACCGCTACGTCATGTTCGTAAGGCCTGACGTGCGCTACGGAGAGCCGCCACTGCCTGTGCTTGATGACTTCCACCTCATCCCTTCTGCCAAAGATCCCACGCTCCGATTGGGAATCGCTTATGAGGACAGGTTCGCTGTGGGCGTGCCGGAGGTCATCAAGCTGTGGGCCACGCGCAGCGACTACCTCATGGAGTTCATGGAGAAGTACAAGCGAGCTCTGCACAGCGAGACCATGCTGCGATGGCTGCTGGAGTCTCGAAATGTGACGGCGGTGAGGATCCCGATCTGCTTCGAGCGCGTTCGGGAGGATAGGAGCGCGGAGCCCGAGGACATGGGCGACTGTAAAAAGATTACTGAAGTGTGGCGGTGGGCAGCCAAGCTCTCGCCATGAACAGAGATGTCTCTGATGTTGTCTGTTTGTGAGCTGCCTTATTAGTTAAAATGGAGAGACAGAAAAAGAAAAGAAAGAAAAGAAAAGAAAAGAAAAGAAAAGAAAAGAAAAGGCGGCCTCATCAAACTTGTTGTCCAACATGCAAGCAAAGGCGGAAGAGTGGATGAAAGTGCTGGTCACGGGCAGTTCAGGCCATCTCGGAGAGGCACTCGTGCGCACGCTGCGCGAACTCGGGCACGAAGTCGTAGGACTCGACCTGCTGCCCGGTCCGTTCACCGACTTGGTCGGCTCCATCGCCGACCGCGACACCGTCAGGCGCGCAGTCTCCGAGCACCGTCCGCAGGCCGTGCTTCACTCCGCGACGCTCCACAAGCCGCATGTGGCCACCCACAGCCGGCAGCAGTTTGTCGACACCAACATCACTGGCACGCTCAACCTGCTGGAGGAGTCAGTAGCCGCCGGCGTGCAGTCCTTCGTCTTCACCAGCACCACGAGCCTGTTCGGCGACGCGCTGGTTCCGCCTGCCGGCGCGCCGGCCGCGTGGATCACGGAGGACGTGGTACCGGTGCCGAAGAACATCTACGGCGTGACCAAGGCCGCTGCGGAGGATCTATGTCAGCTGTTCCACCGCAATCAGGGCCTGGCCTGCATTGTACTCCGCGTTTCGCGGTTCTTCCCCGAAGAGGACGATGACGAAGCTCAACGCGCGGCCTTTGATGACGACAATCTCAAGGCCAACGAATACCTTTGCAGACGCGTCGACGTTGAGGATGCTGTCGATGCTCACCTTTTGGCCATGAAGAAGGCGCCGACGATCGGGTTCGGCCGATACATCATCACCGCCACCACGCCCATTCTGCCGGAGGATCTGGCAGAGCTGAGACGTGATGCTCCCGCGGTAGTGAAGCGACACGTACCCCAGTATGAGGAGGAGTACCAGCGTCGCGGGTGGATCATGACGCCCGTCATCGATCGTGTCTATGTCAACGAGCGAGCGCGCCGCGAGCTGGGCTGGGAACCGCGCCACACCTTCCAGACCGTAATAGAAAGGTTGAAGTCAGGCGGAAACGTGTGGAGTCCGATGGCCAAATTGATTGGATCGAAGGGCTATCACGCCAAGCCGACCACTGATAAGCAGGACTAGACGCCCTGTATTCCTAACATTTACCTTGCTCGTTTCTCTTCTTCGTCTACATGCTGATCGTTCACATCCACCACAAAGCTTCTGTATTTGTGTCGACAATCACCTTTCGAAAATTTTGTAATAGTTTGGAAACAATTATCCTTTTTCAAAAGATTTCAAAGAAGCATGCAGGGGATGAGAGCGCGCCAACTCGGGGCGATAGCGCTTCCTCCGGGGCAGCACCAGCGGTGCACCACAGCGGTAGGTGCACTAGCGGTGCGCCTGCCACGAAGCAGACCACCCGCCCTGGTCCTTTGGCCGGTTCCCTTCCTCCGGTCCTCCTTCTTCACCAGCCTCCGACGACCCACCGGGACGCTAGGCCCCAACTCCCAACGGCCTCCGACCACTGGCGGCCGGCCCGGGACATGGCGCGGAGTCAGGCAGCCATCGCCTGTGCTTTGTCTGGTGAGGTCTGGCTTCCGCCGGCGGCTCGTTTCTGTTGCATCGATGCCAGTCATGGACGGACCTTCGACAACCTCCTCCATTGATGATGAGGATGATGGCGATGGTGACCATGGTATTGTGGCAACGCGACCCGTTGATGATGTTCTTTGACAAAAGAGTGGTGACTGATGATGATGGTGTGAAGTTGGTGATGCAGCCAGTGGTGTTGATGATGATGATGGTGATGATGCGGGCGTTCGAGAAGACGGTTACGTGACGCTATCATTCTATCGATTCGCACGGCTGCCGCCACCGATGGAAGAGGAGGAGAAGCAGTATGCCGTTCCGGAGCACCTGCAGGGTGCGCGCAGGAAGGGGCTGGAACGGCTACGCCTGGCCCTGCTAGAGGAGTGGCGCGGCATCGGAGCCGTTGGACGCGTGTACCTGGCCGAGGAGGGCGTCAATGCACAGATGAGCGTGCCGACGGACAAGATGGCTGAGTTCCAAGAGACTCTTGCGCGCCGACCTGCAGTGTTTGGGAAGCCGGGAGAGCTTCGGCTCAACATAGCCAACGACGGACGTCCCGTACCTGGGGCGCCTGCTTTCCGCAAGCTGCGCGTGAAGGTGCGATCACAGATCGTCTCCGCACAGGACGACATGGATTTCCCTGCGCTTCTCTCGGAGGCTTCGGCTGGCGACGGTCCTGCAACACTCGACTCTGCTGATGAACGAAGGCAACATCTCAGTGCCTTGATTGCATCATATCTCATCAGACTCACGGCTCAATTGATATGCAGAGAGGATGATAATGAAAAGAAGAGCGTGGTGGGACGGCATCTAACCGCGGAGGAATGGAACGCAATGATGGACTTGCCAGACGCGGTGGTAGTCGATGTGCGGAACCATTATGAGAGGTATCTTACACTCATTTGGAGACAAAAAAACAGAGCTCACGATTTCGGCGTTCGCTAAATAGTGAAGTGGGTCGATTCGAGGGAACAATAACGCCGAATGTGAGCACCTACAAGGAGAGCTTCACTCTGATAAGAGATATGCTTAGAGGCAACGAGGTAGTTTTGTTCGTCATCAATCTCCTATTGTTTATTCTGACTACTTTGATGTGCAGAATAAGCCCGTTTTGATGTACTGCACGGGCGGTATTCGGTGTGAAAAGATGAGCCTCTATTTGCATGAGCATGGTAAAGATGTCTTACCTTCATGCTCCATCCATTTTGTCTCAACGGAAGTGTATCTGTCCAGGCTTTAAGAATATCAATCAGCTCAAGGGAGGAATCGTTACCTATACACGAGAGATCAAGCAGAAGGGCCTGCCCTCCCGTTTCAAGGGCAAGAACTTTTCCTTTGACGATCGCCTTGTACGTGTCATCCTCTTGGATTATGCACACTATTGCTTACTCCAATCTTCTCGATAGGGCGAAGTTGTCACAGAAGACGTGCTCAGCGTGTGTCATCAATGCGGGTCACCGTGTCGCGATCACACAAACTGTGCCAATGATGCCTGTTCCCACCTCTTCATCCAGTGTCCCTCTTGCCGGGAAAGGCATCGAGGTAGGGAATGCACAATCCACGCTGCCTCGTGATATTGATCTCAAACCTGGATCGGACATAGGAACGTGTGGCCACGATGAATGCGTTAGCACGACTCTGATGACGGCCGATGAGCTGCGACAATACCTCAAGCAGCGTGGATCCTCCTCGTTCGCGCAGCGCGTCGCTCGGCGTTTGCCCTTCGCCGGTACCTTTCCTTCACCGCACCGTCAGGATGGCTCCTCCTCTTCATGATGTTGTCCACCATTCATCAAGTACTAGCGTTTGCTTCGAGCAGGATTCAGATTATGGTCATACAAATAAACGGGCTTGCTGCAATTTATGGAATTTATTACTCTTTTTTCCTAATATAATTTTACATTAAATCTTTATGTTATTCAGGAGATTATGAATGAGACACGGATATATAATATATTCGCAGTTCCCTCTTCAATCCTCAGTACTTGGTGGAATTTCTCATCATTTTCGAGTTGGTAGAATGCTCTTCGTTAACTGAAGAGTGACGTCACACTGCCAGTCTGTATGGTCCCTTGATTGCGCGTGGACCAGTGTACAGAGTTCAAGGTATCAAGAAATATGGAGGATACAAAAGACGAAAGGAAGAGGGAGGAAGAGGACCAGGAGGCCTCTCCACCATCACCACCATCACAGGCACAACAGCCAAAGGAGAGGGCGTTGAATGAAGGCGGCGATGGCGGTGATGATGGCGAACCCCATCTCGCCGCTGCCGGCGATCACGAGCCAGCCGGACGGAGCAGCGCCGCTGCTGGTGCAGTCATCCTTGTACCTGCTCTTGCGGCGGAGCATGAAGAGGACAACGAAGGCGAGGAACAGGAAGGAGAGGAAGAGGAAGAGGTGCCGCCATCAGGCGACACGGCATCGTCAACAACAGAGGCGGCACCGCTGGCGGAGCCACACGAGGCGCGGCCGGCCGCACCCGAAACCAGCGATGGCAGCGGCAGGGGCGGACGTGGCCGCGGCGGCCGCGGCAGAGGTTGGGGAGGACGCGGAGGCGGCTGGGGAGGAGGACGTGGCCGCGGCGGCCGCGGCAGAGGTTGGGGAGGACGCGGAGGCGGCGGCAGCGGCTGGGGAGGAGGGCGTGGCCGCGGCGGCAGCAAGAACGCAACGAACAACACGCGCCTGTACTGGCGGACCCCTGCCTGGTGGTCGTTCCCGCGCACTCAGCCGGAGCGAAAGGCCTATCCCGACTGGCCTCCATGGGACAGCCTCGTTCAAGTACGTTGCTGATGACCAGTGGTGAATGTTGCTGTTGTTGATGAAGATAACGATGACGATGAAGACGATGAAGATGAAGATGAGGATGGCGATGTTTGTGATGATCACCATGATGTTGACTGGAATTCCTACAACGGGAATGGTGCTGATCGAGTGGGTGATGGTGGCCGATTGTGACGTATGTGGTGGGGAGCAGAAGCTGTACGTGCTGGATTGGGAAGACAGCATCGAGTGGTACGTGCCAAAGAAAGGTACAACCGACGCCAGGCACATGTTCTCAAACGAGCTGGAGCGGGAGGAGAAGCTCGATCGAGTCAAGGAGAGGAGAAAGAAGCTCAAGTCTCTGGTGCGCTACAACCTGGTTCAGGGCCGCATCAAGTGTGGCATTCCAGGTGAGCTACCATCGGTCAATTCACAAATCACTGCTAAGCTGGTCTGATTATAATGGACGTGTGACAATGCGCAGCCAAGAGTAGAACGTATCACTTCCCCTGTCGCGTCAAGAAGCCCAGCAATGATGGAGGGATCGACTATATGGGAATGCTGTCACCTGAGATAGTCTACCTCATCTTTTCGTTCCTTGATCCCGTCATTGACCTTCCTGTCGCTTCTGGTACCAGCCCTCTCTTGTTACTGCGGATCACGTTCTTGCGAGCTGACTTTCCTCCTTTGCCGGACAATGTGTGCACAGGTGTCTGCCGGCTGTGGAACCTCATCGCCAGTGACCCTTTGTTCTGGATACCAGCCATGCGCAGACGCGATATCAGTGCGTACACTCCGCCATTCCATCACCCTTCTTCGCTTCAGATCTAACCGTGATCTGTAGTGGGCAACACTGTCCTGCATCTGGCGGCATCCAGCGTTGATGAGGAGCTGGCGCTGCTCACGTGCTCCTATTTCATACGACGTGGAGCGCAGGTGGACACTCCCAACCGGAACGGCGATACGGCCCTTGGCATAGCGGGGAAACTGAACCACGAGATCCTGCATCTCTACCTGCTTCGTCATTCCATCGCTAAGCTTGATAACGTCCTGTCTTGGGGCGAGGTCTGCATGGTGCAAGACGCCGTACGCGGTAGTATCTCCTTTGACTCCTACATGCACACCACCCAGTTTATTCAGCAGCAGCTGCGTGTCCACTACCCGCTCCCGAAGGTAATCAATCCCCTAACTCTATTCTGTGCCGAGCTCATCAAGTATTCATTCTTCCGTTGCGCAGCCACGCACGGTGGAGCCCAGGCCCGACGGTTCTGGCATGACCATGCACAGGCTACTCCCCAAGCGTGCCTTTGGCTTCTTGAGTCCAACGAGCGCGCCGCTCAACCGGTGGCAGGTGAGCGTAGCAGCACGTCGCGCAGCGACGCACGAAGCAGGCGACGCAACCGCCGTGGATGAGCGTCCAGTTGACACTCGTACTTCAGAGCGCATTCAGCTTGGCTTCCACTCGCTGAAGAATCAGAGAGAGCAAGCCAGACCACTACAACGAAGAGGAAGAGCGACACTTAGGTGGCCGCCTCGATTGCCGCCGCCGAACGACAAGGCCAGCTTTCCCCCACTGCCGAGACAAGTCGGAGGCGCAGTGCAGACGGACGTTACCACGGCTCAACCATCACGGCCCCAGCACCAGAAGGAGGGAAGTAGTGCCAGCAGCAAGAAGCCAGGACGAAAGGACAAGGGCAAGGAGAAGGTAACGTAAGACTTGATGGTGATCCTCGGCAAGACCAGCACCATCATGGTTGAGTAGACGTGTGTGCCTCACAATTTGAATGCCTGTTACGAAACAGCAATCAGATTACTTACAAGAACGCTCTGGGGTTAATTATGATCTTCCTCCACTGCCTCCACTGTATCTTGCGCAGGTCGACGAAGTCGGTGGCATGACCTCCCGCTGGCCGTTCCCCGTGCCCAACTTCCATTGATGCGTAGATACAGTGCCGGCCTGCAGGAGCTCTCTCTCTCTCTTTCTTTCAAAAGTTCTTGGAAGAAAAGAAGGTGTTGACCGAGATGAACGAATCAGCGAGGGCCAGGAAGACCAAGAGACCGATCGCGAGCGCGGCCGGGAAGTAGAGCGACGGCGCGAGTCCGGAGGCGCTGGCGCAGTACCATCCGGTCTGATTGAAGGGCAGCGGATTCTGATGTCGTGAATTCTCAATGCAGGCCTGATCGCTGGGACACGAGTAGCACTCGAAGATGTTGTTGGGCTCGCTGACCACCACGCATCCACAGCACTGGTAGTTGGCCACCATGCAGTACGGGTCGCAGTAAGTCTTGCCGACCTCCGTGATGAACATCGAACAGCACCCGCCACTGTCGTCGCCCACGCATGGAGCGCAGTCACCTCCACACGTGGTGTTTGCTGCGCCTTCCGCTCCCGCCTGTTGGTGTGAAGTGAGCACCCAAGTTCATCCTTCCCAAGAAAAAATAAAATTGTTCATAGGTTTGATAACCTTTATCAATTCATATTTATGATTTTGATGTAGGAAATAGTTAATAATAGCAAATAATTAATTTAGGAAAAATGGCGCTTAAGCGGAAAAACAAAGTGATTTTCTTGACATTTATGGATAACTGTAAAAAAATAAAGGCCATAAAAGAATCTGACGCGCAGCTTACCATGCATAGGGCGAATACGCAGACGAGGAGGCCAAGGAGAGGAAGGAGGCTTGAAGAGGAGAGACTCATCATGGAGCGAGGATGTGTCAAAATTTGTTGTGATGGATAGAAGGGAAAAGGAGGTGATGTATCGCCAAGGTGGTGCGAGATGCAATTAATCCTCTGTCAGAAAAATTGATTGGTGTCGGCCAAATTACAGACCACGGTCCGAAAGGGGAACAAACCTAAGAAAAGGCAGAGGAAACTCAAGTCTAAATTACGTTGACCAAACATTTCGAAATCTATGAAACGTTGCTTATGTATTTTGAAACCGTTCCAACGATCCGAAAAAAGTTGGATTGTCTGTTTGGGAAAATTCATTTGTACACGTGAAACGGTTTTACAAGCCCAGACATCTGTGTGCCGATTGGGCGTTGGTAGTGGCAGGGTGCGAGGGGACAGCGCTTGCCCGCCTCGTGAAGGGTGCTGCGGAGCATGATGCAGAGGTTGGCTGCTTCAGCTAAAGTACTCCTGCAGTGTGCTGATCAACTCTTTCTCATCCGCGTTGGAGAGCCAGTTGGTGTCGAGGTCAAGGAACCGCTCTACCTCACCAGCGAAGTCCTTGCTCTGGCTCTGGTCCTCGGGAGAGGACATCTGGGCGGGAGTACCGCAGGTTTCGCCCATGGCGATCGCTGTGTCGGTATCGTCGGCCAGCACTTGGGCGAGGAATCCGTCCTCTTGCGGGTCGTTCAGCTGCAGCGTCGGAGCAAGCTGCTCGGCTGCTTCCAGGAGCAGTAACTCGGCGGAAAGGGCAGGACTCGCGCACAGCGCGTCCCAGTCGTCATCGTGGCTCACGGGAGAAGAGGAGCCTGGATCGCACGCTGTCTGCAGAGGAGGGGAACTCGATGAGGACGGCGACAAGCAGGCGGCCTCGTCAGCGGTACTGCAGAGTGCTATGCCTGTGGATGAACTGGTCTGGCTAGAGAGACGGGTGGACTTCTCTTGAAGACGTGGAAGTGCTGCTTGCACAGCGGGAGGAATCGGTGCTATGGTTGTGGGCGGTGAGAGGCAACCTGTAGGTACGATGTCGAACGACTTCACGATCCGGCTGTTCTCCCGCATGAGCTGCTCCTTCTCCTTGAGTATTTCGCTGAGGTACCACTCGAGTCTCTGCTTCTTCTGCCGCTCGGCGCTGATTTCGTAGGCGAGCTTCATCACCGCCGCGTTCGTCTCCTCATCATGAAGCTGCGCTTGGCTAGCCGTGCGCTTCGTACCAACCAGGGTTGAGCTGGTGGTTCGTGGTAGTCCTTGTGGTTCGTAGGTGAAGCCCTCGTGCATTGGTTCGACCTTCAACGCGAGCATGGCTGGTGTTGTGTGTATGAGTTGCTGATCCTGATCGGCTCTCTGCACGGTTGGCGAACTGTCTCTTGTCTACGTAGACTAGGGGAGCGGGTGCAGCTGTAGTATCTGCTCTCGAGCAAGTGGTGTTCGTGTTGTGACTGGTTAGCCGGCGTGGCACAAGCGGTTATGAAAGGCCAACCAGGCCGAAGCCTGAGAAAAGGGCCGGAAGTCAAAGCCGTTGGGGGTATCATGCCAACAGGCAACCACAACGGCGTGAGGTGCAGGACCCGGCGCTGGAGCAAAGCTTGCAGCGGGAGGACATACCTGGGGTACCCGGTGTGGTTCATGACACCTCCAAGGAGGATGACATGGGCCGTCCGGGACAGCCCACGCCCTGGGCCGACATCGGCTTGACACCTTGCTACCCGATTTGCAGTCCTTCTGCAGTAGCAGCGCCAGTTGGGCAGGAACTGTGGCTGTCCACGTAAAGTGCTGTGTACCGACCTCCCATACACCAGAAAACATGAGCTCGCTCATAGGGCGATCTTGGTGACTTGGGATCCATTCCCTCCAGCCTCTTCTGCCTCCACTTGAATTTCCGCAAATGTTTCTTCGTTTCCCAAAGCGTTTCGTTCTGATCTGGCATTCCTTTTGCGTTTTCGTAATTCCCGAAATTTCGGGACTGGAAATTTTCCGACGATAATACACACAAATAAAAGGCGGGCAACAAAAAGAAAAGATAAAAGCGCGCAATGGCCACCTCGACGGAAGAGCAGTCGTGGACACTCCGGAGCACGTTGACGGATGAGCAGGCAGACAAACTGGCTGTTTTCCGTGCGCGATTGTTCGGTACGGAATCAAACGAGGAAGGCAGCACGCCCCGGAAAGAGAACGACAAGGGCAAACGTCATAATAAGAAGGAAGGCAAGAAACATGACAATGGCAGCGACGACACTGACGCGGATGACGGTGAGGTGGTGCGACGATTGACTGAGCAGCAGCGGCAGTGGTGCGACGACATGTGCCTCTGCCGGTACCTGCGCGCCCGGGATTGGGACTTAGACAAAGCAGAGGTTTCATGTCCAACTTTTCTTTATTTGTGGTTTTGTTTTGTTTTGTAAGTCATTTTAGTCTTTGCAAATTGGTTTTATTTACGAAATGAATTCATGCTGTTTTGTGTGCAGGAAATGATCAGGGCAACCCTCGCCTGGCGCGCAGAGTACAAGCCAGAGGAGATCACCGCGGAGGATATCGAATCAGAGGCCGAGCAGGGCAAGGTGCTTTCTGTTCTCGTACTGATCTGTGTGTTTTTTCACTAACAATCAGTCCCTTTTATATGATGGCGCTATCACTGTTACTGGATGCCCACTGACACAGATGTACTTCAACGGCCAGCACGATAAGTTTGGACGACCAGTCATCTACATGAAACCCATTCGCGACACCTCAACTGATCGCGTCATCAAGGTAGGTCTGTGCATGCATTCTTACTATCAATAGCGCTTCTCATATGTACTGATGGCTGCCTGCAGTTGAAGTACCTGGTATGGATTCTCGAGCAGGCCATTGCGTCGATGGATGCGTCAAAAGGCGTGGAGAAGATGGTTTGGATCGCTGACTTCAAGGGTACTGGCATGCGCACCTCCTCGGTGGGCAACATGCAAGTAAGCATGGACTGCATGCACGTTCTACTCAACCATTATCCCGAGGTTTGTTCATCTGCTGATTTACGATCGGCCATTTGCACTCAATTGCGCATTCTTACAACAACAGAGACTGGGTGTGGCCTTCATGACCAACACGCCCTGGGTTTTCTCGGCGTTCTGGAGTGTAATCAAGCCCTTCTTGAACGAGGTCACCCTTGCCAAAGTCAAGTTCATCAACGGCAAAAAGGACTTTGACAAGATTCTCGAAGTACTTCGAGCATGGCCCTACGGAGTCCTGTGATTCCTGTACACTAACTGTTATCTTTCAGGTCATTGATGAGGATGTACTTGAAAAGGACTACGGCGGTACGATTGAGTTTGAGTATGATCATGAGGTGTGGAAGGCACAATACTTCAAGAAGAATGAGAAGCATGATGAGGACGACGAAGGATCGGAACGAAATGACGACACTAGCGAGAAGAAGAAGCACAGCAAGAAGAAAAAGAGCAAGAAGCATAAGAAGCATAAGAAGGACAAGTCCCACGAAGACTCCGAGAAGTCACAAGAGGCCGAGAGCACCGACTCCTGATTACTATTCAGAAGAGGCGCCTATTTATTTTCCTTATTTATTTCAATTTATTTATTTCAACCTTGGGTTTGGCAAATCTCCAAAATTGGGGCGATCAAACGAAAAATTTGAAGTATGTATTAGAAACGAAGACGTGACGACGGCAAAAAGAAGAGGAAGAGAAAGGAGAGCGTAAGGAGCGTAAGCGAGCGGGTTCCAAGACCACTCACAGTGTGTACTCTCTACGACACCGCGAGCCGATGCGTTGACTTAATCTCCTTTTTGTTCATCAACCTGCCTATCTCTCTTTTCATCAACCAATTCCTCTTTTTTTTACGCCCATCGTGCCGGTGGTGAAGATACATGGACTTGACTTCGGCCCTGGCGCTGCACCAGGCGGCCAAGCAGAATGTCTACGACAACATCATCTCCCTCATCAAAATTGGCGCCGAGGTTGATGAACGGGATGCCAAGAGCGGCCAGACCGCCCTCCACATCGCCGCCGCCCTCAACAATGTGGAGACCATAAAAGCCCTCCTCGATGCGGGCGCCGAGTTGGAGATTATCGACAACGCGGGCGACACGCCCCTCGCCCTCGCCCGCAAATGTAACAAACCTGAGGCCGTCCTACTCATCGAGGCGGCGGCCATCCAGCGACGGGAGGAAGGCGGGGGAGGCCCCCTGTCGCCTCGGGAGGGGAGCAGCACATCTCCATCTTCCGCTTCGCCGATGATGGCGGCGGTCAACGGTTCCGGTGGACAGCGATTCGCGGGGCGACGTAAGATGAAACTGCACCTGGAGAGCGGGACGGCTCTCTTCGAGCAGCCGCCAGCACCAGCAGCAGGGAATCGAGTCCCCGGCGGCGTGGTTGTGGGCAGTGGTGCCGGTGGCGGTAGCGGCGTCACCCGATCGCCAACACTGGCACCGCCGCCGATCCCAGGCGATCGTGCGACCACGCCGCGGAAGACGATGGGTGCGCCCCCGCAGAATGCGCAGGGTGGAGGTAAGCGGATGGAGGTGTCGCCGCGCCCGCCTGTGTCGGCCGTGTGCGACGATGGCGACTCACGGATCGGCATGCCGACTGGCAGCTGGAGGAAGAATCAATGGAATGATGCAGCGCCCAGCAGTACGATGGCGACTGCCGGAGGTGGCAACAAGGGTGTGCCGATGTCGGATCGCAGTCGAACCAAGACGGAGACACTCGGTGCGGCCGCACAACTGCAGCAGCAGCAGCAGCAGCAGCAGGATGGATGGAAGAAGATGAAGAGCTTCTTTTCCACCAGCGCGCATCCGCTACCATCAACGTCCACCACAGCGTCCCCGCCCTCGCCAACCACCACTCCCCGATCTGCGAATCTGCAGACGGTAGAGGCGCTGCAAGCGCAACTACAACGAGAGATGATGGGTACGTCTGCCCGTACCAGTGGGCTCTTCGATCGTGTTGCTGAATTGTGCTCTGTTGTTGCAACAGAACGACGCAGATTGGATGAGGAGTTGAGTCAGTTTAAACACAAGGCCGGTTCGCTCATGTTGCAACTCAAGCAACGGTATGTCGAATGCTACGACACGAACAAGACGATGGCCTTGCACAACGAGAAGCTGGAACGAGAGCTAGCCGAGCTCAAGAACGAACGCAGTGGAGGCGCGCCGGCCAAGCCGGCCGTACCACCACGAGGGGATAGGCCCCATAATCTTGCGTCATCGGACGGCGTCCTCAGTCCCAGGTCCTCGCCACTTGCACACAACGCGCCGACTACACCAAGGCGGCCAGATGTGGAATCGAGCGACTTCATGGCGCAGGAGCGGCAGCAGGAGGCCCGGGAGAAGAACGAATGGCGAAATACACGGATGATGATGGTGGAATCGCACAAGGTCGAGAAGCTCGAGCTCATGGCGCAAGTAGAAGACCTCAAGGAGAAGCTCAAGAATCTGACCAGAGACCTACTCGAGGTACTCGACGAGAACGAGAAACTCGTCAAACAGCTCGACATCGTTGAGGAAGAACGCGACCGGTGCGTGAAACTGCTCGAAAGTAAGATATCGTGACCGTGCCACCAGCTGTACATACCGCTAGCCCGGCCTCACCCGCTCTGGTAGGGCGCCCCTAGTCACCGCGCCTCAGCCACATAGTCAAGCCTGTCTTGACCGTGAGAGAGGCTCTCACCTGGCCTCTCTGAGGTACCTTCGTACCTACTTTGATGAACAAACATCACGTGGGGCCTACTCCCTTTACCAATGTACTTATAAATACCTCTAAGAATGTGGGGCAGCACCCTCCTCCAGGAATCTTCTAGTACCTGGGGTCTTCCTTGTAGCATCCTTCCATTTTGTTTTGGTCCCCACTTTCTTGATGGTTGGCTCTTCTCTAGGTGATGAGTGGTACCGTGCAGCCTCTTTCTGTATGTCTCCGAACCAAGAGAGTAAGAAGTCTGGTTAAGGTAAGTGGAAGCACGGTACCAGAATGGGAAGACCCAATCCAAGGCCAATTGTGAAAGCTACATACTCCTGTTGGTCGCCTCATCCAACTCCTATTTGGTTTGTGCTGAGCATAAAAGCTAGATTCAACTCCCGATTATTAGGTCCACCCAGCATAAACAACACTGCTCCAACACTCCAACACAGAACCCTACACTTGGACATCCCTGGTTCTGCACACGATGGCCCACCTGTCGAACTTCCACCTTGCCTCCCTTATCGTCCTCATCTTCGCCGCCAGCGGAGCCCTTGCTGCCTGTTCCATCAACGTGGCTCTTTACGACGACATCCTCTGCCAAACTGGTGCGCTTGGTTCCCTGAGTTTCTCGAGCGGTACGCCAGGCTCCTGCGTTCGTGATGGAGCAGACAGCATGATCGTCAATTGCACTTCCAAGTACGTGGAATACTACGACGGCATTTCCAACTGCTCCATCACCTACTCGGTCTTCAAGGAAGGTATCTGCTACGCGAAGGATGCACAAGGCGTCATCGTCACCTTCAGCACCGGGTCCGCTGCCGCCCTGATCAGCTGGCTCTCCAAACTTGGCACCCTTCCCTTTTAATGAGGCCAACTTGTATCGGTCACTTAGCTCAGTAAATCACTTCAGTATTCGTTTATCTGGATTAACAGAGCTTGCCCTGAGATTACTACTACCCGATCTGTGTGCCTCCTATTCGTAAGTTTCATAGTACCTTCAAGAGGACTTGCAGGACAAGTTGAGTTATAGAACGAGTACGGCCGCCGAGGTAGTCCTGCGCCTCGACCATGAGAAGGGCTGATGAACGTAGGCCAGTTGGAGGCCAAACATTTTTGCGCAAGAAGGAATGCTAAGCATGCCTATGTACCTTGTCTTGTGAACACCGGCCAGAGGAAGAAATGACGCACTCACACATGCAGACCTCTGTGGCGGCAAAGCTCCGAGTGCCGTCCCTGCGGCCGATGGTCCCTGCCGACGTGCCCGCCGTGTGGGCCATACAGACCCGCGCCTATTCCGACCCCAGTCTTCACGAAATGGTACCAAACTAACTCCTCTCCAGTTGTTCCTTTTTCTTCAGACGAATACGTATCTCATGTTGTGCACACAGGCGGACCACTTCCAACGGAAACTGGCGGGCTATCCCCAGGGCTGCTGGGTGGCGGAGGCGGAGGTGGCAGTGAACGCCGATGGCGAGAATGATCGGCAGGAGGGCAGCGCTGTGGTGATAGTGGGGTACCTCGTGTCCTACCCGTCGCGGCTGGACGACCCGCCGGCGCTGTCGCTGCACGACTGGACGGTGCCCGAGACACCCGATGCCTACTTCATTCATGAGGTGACGATCGACCCGTGTCGCCAGGGCATGGGACTTGGACGTCTGCTCTGCGGCAAGGCTTCCGAGTGCGCGCAGAACAGCGGTCTGTCCGCCTCGGGCGCGCGCTATGTAGCTCTGATCTCTGTACAGGGTTCGTCTGCCTTCTGGCACCGGCTGGGAGGCTACTTGCCCTATGACTTTGATCAGAACCGGCTCCTCACCCGACTTCGCTCCGGACCTGAGCAAGATAGTGATGATACACTCTACGGACCCCAACTCTACGACCAAGAGACGGCGCAGCGACTCAAAGACAAGCTGGTGCGCTCCTACGGCCCTGAGGCGCTGATGATGCTCGCGCCCATGACACGGTAACGAAGTAAGTACATTCCTCACATTCCAGAAGAGATGATGAAGAATTCTAAGAACGTGAAATGCTCGAAAAGGATAACCTACCTTAAACAGTTGTACCTCCTCGTGCTGTGGCGACCGGAAGGAAAAAAGGTTTTTTTGCTCAACCTTGAAGCCCCTTCAACCGGGCCAGTGTGTCCCCCTCCCCCCCTGGTTTTTTCCCTCTCGATCGCAAGAAACTCTTACCCATCTCGTGGGAAGCCAGGGTGATCTCGCCCCTTGTTTCTATACGAGTACATCGCAGCGAGCCGGGGAAGAGACGCCTCGACCTCTGAGAGGTCTCTGCCTCTTCAATCCCCGAGGTGGCTCGCACAGAGATATTGGAAGAGGAGGAAGAAGAGCGAGCGGAAGGAAGGTAGCTGGAGGAGAAGACGGGAAAGAAAGAGGGATTCACCTACAGCACCAACATCATCGATACTGGCGTCAGACTGGAGGGATATAGCGTAGAGACTAGATATATATCTGATATAGATAACTCTGATAGCAAAGATGAGTGGGTCGAAGGCCAACCCGCTGGACTTCGATTCCCTCAATCGATCCCTCAAGCGGTCCATGGACTTGCGGGACTCCAGTAAGGCCATCCTTCGCGCCTCCGAGAAGTGGGCTGAGACCGGCCGCAGTGCGCATTCGCCACTCGCCACCCCCCCCCCTCATCCCCACCATCATCGTCAACTCATCAATAACTTCCTGCTTGCTTCGGCTCATCATCTTACCCGCTGCCCTCATACAGATTCTCACATCACTCTCTTTTTCATCATATGGATTCCCAATCCCCACCAGACCCATCCATTTCACTTCATCTAATCTGAATCCTTCACATACACTTCACTTCAACTCAGAGATGATGTTTGATACCAGTACTCATCCTCTTCTCTCTCTGCCTCTCGTATCTTGCAGCCTACTCGGTTGATCTGACGGACTTCGCCGAGAAGATGCTCAAGTTTGTCACCTTCGTGGAAACCAATGAAGAGCTGGGTAGGAGCATGAACCCTCCTTCTTTCTTCTTCGTGCTTTTATTCATTGCGCTTGCTATCGTCGTCACACCATATGGAAACCCTTCTCACTTTCGCTTCTGTTCCCTTACCACAGTCACCATTCTCCGATACTTTGGCAAGACCATGAAGGCCATCTCGCAGGAGGGCAGCCAACTGGTGAGCGCTTCCTTCCTTAGAAGCATCAGGCAGGCTTCAAGCTGATCATTCATCATCTTACCCCTTTGTTCCATCACCAGGTGGAGCGCTGCGGAAAGGAGTTCAGCCAACCGCTGGCACAGTTCATCGAGAATGACTTCATCGCCACTGCTGTACGCTACCCGTCTCACTTGTTGTCCACGGCCGACTCACAGGCTCACTCAATTGGTTAACGGACTCCAGGAAGCAAAGAAGCGAGTGGACAAGGCTGTGGCTGAATACGAGAGCACGCTGGCCAATGTCAAGGGAGGAATCACCAAACACAACACGATCGACCAGTCCAGATTGCAAGAGGTGCGGTTGCTACCGAGCCGCCTTGCATGAAGCAGTCTGTTCACGGCGTGGTGTCTTTGTTGGCGTGCTACAGTTCACACAAGAGTTGGAGCGATTGCGTGAAGGTCTCAATCAGAAGACTGCCGATCTCGCCTCGCGGCTAGACAAGATAGATATGAAGGTAGAACAGAAACTGCTTAGCTACTTGTACGACCTTATGAACTCGCAGCACCAATACTTCGCAAGGTACCTTACCTTCCTCCTTGTCATCTTGCCTTCTTTCTTCTCTGTACTGATGTGACTTGATGACTCTTGTATCATCAGGGGCTACGAGATCTTCAAGACACTCAAACCCAAGATGGATCAAATGAAGCTACACATCGATATGGTGGCTGCCTCACGAGAAAAGGAAGCCGTCTCCACAAAAGAGGGCTATCTATTGCAGGTGAACGAGAAGCATCGAGTTAAGAGCAAATGGACTCGGAATTGGTATGTCCTTCGGGACGGCCTGTTCTATTGTAAATCGGGAAAGGTGCATTTCACCTCTTCCTTTATCTCAGAGAACTCAGCAGCTCATACATCATCATCATCACTTGCTTCCAGGACGTGGATAACGACAGCGTGTTAGACATCGTGCTGTGCACTGTGCGAATACCTGCCCCACGTAGCAGATCAGCCGTGGGCTTGAAGGAATCATCAAAACACAAATTCGAGATCATGACACCAGGCACTCATTCCCATCGTCACTGCTGACCACTACACATTCACGGGCTCACAGTGTGACTTGCATCATCATTCTTGAATCGCAGGCAAGAAGAAGCCAATTGTATTTGCAGCAGAGACAGAGGGGGAACGGCAAGAATGGGTGGCTGCCATACAGGAGGCTATCAGCAAATCACTCAACTCGCAGGCACGTCCTCTTCGCTTCCGTCAGCTTGATCCGATGCTAACGGTCATGTTGTTCCATATCTATAGGAACTGGGCGCCATCCCTGCTGTTCGACCGAGAGGTGGCTCCTTCGTCATGCCCAGCCCGAGGTCAGGGCCATCTTCGGGTCAGCACAACACAACGCCACCGGCCAGCGAAGGCTCGTCGGAGGGACGGAAATTGGAGCGACATCAGTCCTGGAGCAACAACGCGACCGATCAGGAGCAAATGCGATACCTCAACATACTTCGCTCCGTTCCTGGAAACGAATTCTGCGCCGATTGTAGAAGTAAAGGTGCGTTACTCCACCATCTTCTTCTTCAAGCTTCGCTAGAGAAGAGATTCTCATGTACTGAACTCCACTTTCATATATGACATCTCTCAGATCCAGAATGGGCGTCTATCAATCTTGGCATTCTCATCTGTCTTGAATGTTCGGGAGTGCATCGGAGCTTAGGAACGCATATATCCAAGGTCAGGTCGCTCACGCTCGACAAGTGGGATCCGGAGCTGCTGATGGTATCGAACACTCTACCACTTTTATCGCGTGCTTCGACACTGGCCTCACCTCTTCCTCTTCGTATCGTTGCAGATGATGAAGTGTATGGGTAACGAGAAATCAAACAAGCTTTTTGAGGACAGCATGCCACCAAACGAGCGGAAACCACGTCCGAACAAATCCTGGGCCGAGTGGCGTAGATCGCACATCAAGGCCAAGTACGCTCAGCGAGTCTACTTCCCTCAGGCCACGCTTAGTGAGGAGGAACTCTCCGAGGTACGTGGACTTGATCCTCTGCGTCAGTGTCAGGTGACTCCTCTCCACTCATTCATTCACTTCTGTACAGGCACTCTACAACCTGGTATCGGACAAGCAAGATGCCTTCAATATAGCCCAGTTCATTATGCTCACTTACCAGGGTGCCAACGTCAACTGGGCTAACCCTAATCATGAAAATAAGACGCCACTGCATCGAGTACGCGTTCTACTTGAGTTGATCGCATGATTGAGTTGCCCTAACCATACATTCAACACCACGATCAGGCTGTGGAGATGGACAACTTGATCTATGTGGAGGCACTCACACAGAATGGCGGCTCGCCCTTCCTCGTAGATGACCGAGGATGGACGGCCATGCATTATGCCGCCTACTTTGATCATGTACGGTGTCTCAGCCTGCTGCTTAAGCGAGGCTGCAAGCCCAAGAAGGATATTCTGCGAGACGCCGAAGGTCGCACTACTTTACAGATAGCCGAGCAGTTCCGAGCTCTGGTACTGTTCCAGCCACTAATGATGTCCACCACATCACCATCATCAGCACTCTGACCGTGGATACAATTAGGATTGTGAACGGCTACTGCGAAATGAGCTGCCGTCGGTTATAGAGGCCAACGGACGGCACGAGAACAACAAGCCACAGAGCAACAACGTAAGCGGGGATCTGGACACAGGGAACGGGGGCAGCGAGAGCGGAGTGATGATCGCGCGTGAGCGCAGCAGCAGTAAAGGGGAGGAGCCTAACGAAGAGGCCAAGAAGATATCCGATCTGGACTTCCGAAATCACACACTGATGACCGTCGAGGACGTGGAAACCGAACGGTGTTGGGAGTGTCTGCGTCACTTCCTCAAGCTCCCCAAGAAGGAGCTACCACAAGTCACAGAGGATGGTCGGAAACTTGCGGAGGCTTTGCGAGCCGAGGCCGAGGCCAAGAAGGACAAATCCACTCTGAGCGAGGTCCAACGACGAAACCAGAGCTGGGCGCGTGGTACGACGCACGTTTCGTGTCATCATTCTCACCCCCACTCCACTCATCCCCTGTGTGATGTCGTGTACATCAGATGACTCGCAAGTGAGTCCAGAGGTGGCAAAGAGTTCACCTGAAACAAAACGATCACGACGATTGAGCTTGAATTTAAGTTTGATCAGCTCCGTCCACAAGGCAAATGTACGGAGGACATACACACATAAGTGCTCTTGTCTGTTTTTCGGCCTTCTACTCACGTTGTTGATCGCGTTGTGAACGCTGATGCAGAGTCCTGTGCGAAAGTCTGGGCGAGAGAATGGCGCTGTACCAAAGATGACAAAGACGAACTCGCTCACACAGACACAACAAAATCCTCTCTATCTCCGACACAACTCACGATCACAGACCATGCTGACCTTACCCTCCACAACGCCGCTTCGCGTGCCTTCACCCTCTGCGTCTGAGATCAGGCTGCCTGCAGGGAGTGGGCAAACGGCGTGGTTGCAGGAAGAGTACTGGGAGGATTCTTCGAAGACCTCGACTGATGACGAAGGCTATGGTAACAACTCACCTTGCCTCCTTCCTGTTGTCTTTCCTTGTCCCAGGACTGACTCTTGTGAGCCAATGCAGAGGAAGAAGATACTGAGAGTTTTGACTCCGATGCTGAAGCGGACGAGCGGCGTAATAGGACCGCCATGGCGCAACAGCTGCGAGCCTCGGACGGCAAGTCACCCCTAGTGCGGACAAGCTCGAAGCTCGCCAGGGTTAACTCATCCTCAGCGAGCAGTGTGCCCACGACTGCTTCCATGTCGTCATCACCGCCAACCGTAGCGGGTCTCATCGCTGCCGTCCGCACGGAACGACAGGCCAAGTCGCCACCGCACAGCATGCTGGCGCGAAGCAACAGCAGCATCTCCAGCCAGACATTGTCGTCGGGACACAGCGACCTTACCATGTCATCTTCGGCCGTCAGTTTATCTCCGAGCAATCGGCATCATCAGCCTTCCCAGCTCGCCGAAAGCACGATCGTCGCTGGAGGTTCGGTACGCGGAGGGCTTGGCCGCACCCCATCTGTCTCAGACGAGGAGAAGCCCGACACAGACACAGCTGCCCTGTCTCCGACACAGTCAAAGCGACGCAGCACTGTGACGGGCGTACTGGACAAGAAGTTGTGGCGAAAGGACGACAAGGTTGATCGAACAAAGCGAGCGCCCGCAACCAAGGATGTGCCGCCGGCGGCACACGAAGCCCCTCAAAGTGCTGATGGGCGACAGAACAGCGAGGAAGCGACAAAGACGGTCGTATCCAGTTCCACTGATCATGCAGCCGATTCATCGCCGTCACGAAAGAAGTCAGCACCGGCTACGGCGAAGAATACGACACCCGCGCAAGCGCAGAACAGAAATCGACACGGCACAACGGGCAGTCTCGGCAGTCCAGCTGCGCAGACCACTACCACGAGTGGTGGTGTATTCCGGATGACGAAGGAAGTGAGAGTGGCATCCTACCATCATCCACCACGAGGAGGCAAGAACGAGCTTGCAGCAGGTGGAAGCGGAGAAGAAGAGGCCGGCGAGACTGGAGAGAAGAAGGTGGCGAAGCGGAAGACATTTTTGGGATTCGATTTCACCTCCAAGGCGAAGAGCGAGAAGTGAAAGTGACGACACATCCGCGCTAGAAGAACGAGGACCCACGATCCACCTTGGAACCCACAAAGAGATAGTGTAAATATATGACCAACAACAACACTCCCAGCCCGAGGACATCAACGAGTGTAATCGGACATAATCCAAATTGAGAAAAATTCCTTTTTCCATAATGAAGAAATATAATTTCCTCAGATTTTCGTTTCTTGTTTTGTCGACGTGGTTGTGGAACTCCCTAAGATCGTTTCGTTACATTTCATTCCATCATCCTACTCGCCCCTCTGTTCCCCTCTCTGCATAAATTTCTTTCCTTTCTGTAGAATTCATAATGTTCGGTTCGTCGAAGCCCGATCCCGTGTTTCATCCCAAGCCCGAGGATGACTACGTCCGCCGCGTAGAGGAAAGCGATTTGCACGTGGTGTTGCGGGACGACACCGATCTCTATGACTCCACGAGCTTTGTGCTCACGGGAAAGGACAACTCGCTCATCTTCATTCAGGCCATCATGGCCAACATGAGGCCCATGTACACGCACCAGGTCGGCATTCACATCAAGTACGTCAACCCTGCGGGACAGGCCACTTTCTTCTCCCAGAAGTACGACAACTCCAAATGGAGCATGGAGGATAACGTCATCACCATCGGCGGCTTCAAGATTACTCGCAATCCCGAATCGAACGGCTATCACATTACCGTACGTCGCATTCCCAATATTTTTTTGTCTGTTCAACAGTTTTATGCTCAAAAATTGCAACTCGACGAGGAATGCAAGATTAATAATTGATATTTAATCTTGCGTGGCCTCGTGTGCCTGTTACGTTTTCCTGAATTTACGTTTGATGAATAGAAAAAGATGAAATAAGATGACTTGCGTTATTGACGCGTTATCGGTTTGTGGGACAACAATAACGGGTGCACAGGTGGACGATAAGGACTGCAAGCAGATCAAGGGTGAGCTTCATGTGGAGAGCAATGAGGGCGGCGGAGTTAAATTCGGTGACGACGGCAAGACGGCCTTCACTGAGGACCGCTCGGCGTACTCGTCCATGTTCTACGCTATTCCTCGCGCCACCGTACGCTGGCCTCCGCTGTGGTGCATTTGTTTTCGTCTATTCCTCACTCTGCGTTTTATGTGAATGGCCTACAACACAATAGGTTACGGGTGAGCTTATCGTGAAGGGCGAGAAGGTCCCAGTTGAGGCCTACGGTTTCGTGAGCCATTTCGTGCAGAACATGAAGCCTCACAAGGCCGGCCTCAAGTGGTCGATGATGAAGTTCCACAGTGATGAGCTCTCGCTCGTGTCCGATTTGCTGCTTACGCCCAAGCAGTACGGTAAGGAGCAGATTTCGCACGGCCTATTTGTCTACAAGAACAAGCTCACTGCCGTAACGGTCGATAACACGATTACCTACCCCACCACGCAGTATGACAGAGGTACTCAGTAGGCGATTGAGCACGGCCGAGATACTTACAATGTTGCTTTGTTAGATACGGGTTACGACGCACCTACGTCAGCTGAGTACGTGTGGCGCGGCAAGACTCTGGATGGTCAGGACTTCACTGCGACGATCAAGCTCACACCAACCAACTTGATCGACAAGGTGGATATCCTTGGACATCTTCCCTGGGCAATTAGGATGGTTATCAAGGCCTTCGTGGCTCGTCCCTACCACTACCAGTGGCTCGACACTGCCACGGCCACCGTTACCCTTGGCGAGGAGACCGTCACCGTAGAGGGCAAGGCCCTTCACGAGGTCACCTTTGTCAATCCCGAGTAACGTGGAGCTGATTTACACTGATAAGATAAAATAAATATAGTTGAGTGTTTTCGTCATCCTCGTCAGTACTCCAGAGACAGCACAGAATTCGAATAGAATAATACACTAAGGTGGTCCCGCCGCCTCACGCACTTCGCTGGTGATGGGCTCGAAGATGACGAGCAGAACTGTGATGTCATCTCGGCTGCCTCGTCGTTTGGCGCGCTTGCAGAGTCCCTTGCAGATGCCATGTAGGAACTGCTCCGCTGACTGTCTAAGTCCGTTCTCGTCATCCTGCCCTTCCTCTTCCGCTTCGTTCTCCTCATCTTCCTTCAATCGCCGCCACTTGAGCACTTCCGCACTCACGTGATCAACCACCTCCTTGTTGTCCAGCACGTCCCTGCGCGCCAGTCATCACAGTCAGCATGATTAACGAAACTTGTTTGTCGCTTACATAAAATCGAGGAATGTACCAGAGGCCATCAGTCGCGAGGATAAGAAAATCGTCCTCTGGAGCAAGCGTGTGGACGGTGATTTCTGGAACGGCGATCACGACACCTTCCTTCACTCCTTTAACCTTCTTCATGTCGTCCTTATTCTTCTTGTTCTTCTTTGCCTTCTTTGAGTCCTCCTTGCCTGCAACTTTAGGACTTCCTTTTGTTGGAACCGCTCCACTGCTGCTCATCTCCTTTGTATTGCTCTGCTGCTGCTTTTCCTGTGCAGTAGAGACCTGGTTCTGCTCCTCGCCACCTTCGCTTGGTGCCTTTATGTCACTCACCGCATTCTCTGGCGTCCCGTTATCCGCCTCACGGCGATCATCGCCTTCACTCGCGCTGATGTTCGCTCGTTCATTCTTATCCTTACCTTTCAACTTCTTCTGCGTTTCGTTCTCGTTTATCTCGTCCGGCTTTGCGTCCTCTTCCTTCTTCTCCTCTTTCATAGCATTTTCCTTGTCACTTTCATCCTCATCCTTGCTGCTCCCGGCTCGGACCGGTGGTGGAGAAGCTAATGGCGGCAAGCTCGGCTGTGGGTCATCGCCATCCTCTCTCTTCTCTCCATTTCCTGGCGCAGCTGCGGCAGCGGCAGCAGCAACGGCTTTCTCTTCCTCCTCTACCTTTCTTCCCTCTCCTCCCTTAAGCGTGCCACGCCGCATCTTACGCCCCCGCATGCGACCTTTTTCCAGCGGATCGCCGAACGATCGTGAGGGTGCCAGTACACCGAACACTGCACAGCCGCCGTTAGAGGAAATGAGGCATCTGAGATCTGATCACTGGGGCGTGAGCGCACCTCTGCCTCGACGAATCCATCCTCCAGCAGCCTCTATGCGCTCCCTTTCATATGGCGCTACTGCCTTCAGATCGCGTGTGAGGGGTACGGGCTTGCAGCGGATCTTATCTTGCGTCAGTGTCTTAAGAAAAGAACTCCCGTTATGTACCCTGCACAGTGCGATGATCTGTAAGTTTCAACTGTCTCTGTGCAGCACCACTGATGAGTTATGGCAAAGGTAACCTACCGGAGTTGAACACGTTTCTTCTTTTCGATGCTCTCAATCTCGTCCACGCCTCTCGTTTTGGAGAGCGTGATGCGACCGATGAAGCTGCCCTTGACCACCTTGCGACCCACGAGCGCACGCGAGTCACCCAAGTTGGCCACATAGAGTCGGTCACCTTGATGGATGACAGTCACTGCGCATGCTCCGCTGATGTCGTCCTTGGCCTGGTTCATCGCCAGCACCTCTTCCTCCGTTTCTCGAAATCCTCGCAGTATGGCCTCTTCCACGCTGCACCATCATAAAGAGAAACCGTTAGATACATATTTTTTTCTATCGTTTAGCGGTGAAATACAGAAAATGGATAATTGGTTGGCGGATAAAATGACCACCAATAAAAAGCAATTGCAAATTCACAAAATAAAAGAAAGCTTTGCTTGGCACCGCGTACGCGCTGTGATCGGGCAAAGCCGTGGCAGCAACAGTTGTGGTGTGGCCTTCGCTGGCGGAGGCGGAGGGAAAGAAGAGGTGTCGGTTTGACGGACCGAAAATACGAGTATGGAGGGTCTTCTCGACGTGCACGACGGTTTCATCTCCCGCATGGCCATCGTACACGGCGAAGAAGGACGAATGAAAGGAAGAAGATGAAGATGATGAGGCGAGGTCCAATGCAGCAGCCGCGCCCCACAAATGGACGAATCGGTCTTCGTTGCCATGGGTGGGACCCTCTAGGGAGCATACCCCCACCCCTCGCACCTTCATCTTCGCCGTGCGGTACGTTCCTCAGTGACCGAAGATGCAGGCGTCGTTGCTAATTCAATTTTTTGTCATCAAACTGATTTTTCTTTTGAAATTTAGGCGGGCATTCCATTCATTCAATTATTGCGTGTTTCAAATTCTTTGAATTATCAGAATTACGTCTTGTTTGGCGAACGGACGTGCTGTCGGTTCTTCGCAAAAGCGGGACAAGAGACGAGCTGTGTATATGTGACCCCGCCTCCTTAACAACCGCGGTTGGTATCAAAGATAGTCTTGACGCTCTCATCCTTCAGGCCATCAAACACGACTCCCTGGGGGGCGCTATAATAGGTGAAGGAGGGGAAACGGGAAGAAGTGGCAAGGAAGGAGAAGGACGAGAAGAAGTGGGAGTTCAAGGGCCTCACTCACGGTTTTGAGAGGACCTTCCCCCCGTTACTTCCTCGCTCGTCAACTTCATCTTCACTACCGCACCCGCGTTGTATCTCTCCATCTCGTCAGCGCAGATTGCGGGGGATTGCAAGGGCTGCCTCGCACCTAGAGCAGGGGCGAAGGGCGTCATCTAAGTGGCGGTTTGAGGATGGAGGGAAAGACGCTAACAGTCGAAGAGAGCCCGCCTATCTCTCGGCCCAGGAACGTTTCTACTGGAGCGGCTCTACCAGATGCCGACCGACTGAAGGAGCTGCGCTACGTACGAGTGATCCCTTGTTCACTACGGCGCAGAGGAGAGGAGAGGAGAGAGCGGTGAGTGATGGATTGAAAAAGGGAGATAGATTGATTTGACCGAAACGATGGAAGGAAAACTATCGATGAAAAGGATTGACGGGATGAAGTAGCAGATGGGTGACTAGGGTGGGACTGAGGCGGTTAACAATCTTCGTTCACTCATCCTATTTCACCCCAACATCAGAACACAACTAAGGTGGAGCGCCACCTTAAGCAACTAGTCAAGTCGGGCGAAGAGCTTCAGAGAGCGAGGGATGGTACGCCGTACTTGGAGCCTCTACCTCTTTCCTGCTCGGGTCTCAAGACAAACGTGCACGTTTATGACACATCTAGATATGTACGTTAAGGAGCAGCAGTGGGTGATGGATATGGTCGACTTCAACCTTCACCACGATGTGCGCTGTACGTATCACCATGAACCTATCCTGCACAACACATGCGTCTGCTTGCTGAGTGCCAGCGCGTGGGAGAAGATGTTTCTTTTAACTCTTTTGTGTTCATGAATGTGCCATGGCTTGGTTTTCGTGATGACGGTGATGGTCAACCCACTTAAGACCTATCCCTCTCCCTAACCGATTCCGCATCAGCTGAGAGGCACCCAGCGGCTCTTCTAGCTACAACATTGAAGGATCTTGCGCGACAGATGTACATTCTGGTACGTCTCACCCACTTTGGTATGCTTCTGTCGATCGTGAAGCTGAAGCGTGCATTCTCTTCTGTCAACAGAACAAGGAGGTTCAGGAAATGGTCCTGCAGCCCATGAAACAGTTCCTGCAAGTCGAGGTGAACGGGTCTGTCGAGATGCAGAAGAAGCTGGATATGGCACGTGAACGTTACCAGACAGCCTCGACCAAGTTCTCAGGAGTATCGCACAAGACCGACATGGGTCACTTCACCAAGGTTCCCTCACTTCCCATCTTCATCGATCATTGCCGATGACGGCCAAAGCTGATGATCCTGTGTACTCAGTGGGAAAATGAGGTGGCTGAGTCGAAGCAAGAATACGACCTCATCTACTTCAACGGAATGACTAAGATGCTCGAAGTCGAGCGCAACAAGATTCATCTTGTGCACTCCTACTTCTTTAGCTTCTTCACGGCCTATCAGAAGTTTTACCAGAAGACGGGGGACTCGCTGAAAGTCATTGTACCTCGTTCTCCTCCTTAAGCCTTTCATCAACGTCAGCTTACGCTATTGTACTCAATGACAGGTTCCAGAGATGCAAATATGGAAGGAGGCCATTGATCAGGCACGAATGCGTAGAAAATGGGAGAGTGGTTGTTCTATGTTACTGATCCTGCCCTTCTCGTTCATTATTATGACTATCAGGCGCGAATGAAGGCCCGCGAACAGGCAGCTGAGGATGATGACATCATGATGGACCACGTGTCTAAGTTGCAACAGGTAAGAATCGCTACTTCATAGGCGTATGGAACTCGCGAAGAGTTGTACATTGATCCATTGATCCATGACATCGTGGAATCGTCATGTAGGCGGGCTATAAGTCAACAGAGGCATTGGAGCTGCTGTCTCCGCGAGTAAACATGCATGGTCTGCCCGTGCAGCCAGACAAGCAAGGTTATCTCTTCTTGAAGAAGGTTGTCAAACCGACAAAGGGCTGGAAGTGCTCCTGGTTCGTGCTCGAGAAGGGTATCCTCATGTACTACAAGAACATCAAGGTGACAAGAGCTTTTCTTCCATCTCTTGGAGGAGTTTGAAGTCCCTGACTGATAGCCAACCTATCTCATCAGACCGAAACGCCGGATGGAGGGTTGAATCTTCTGCTATGTACAGTCAAGGAGATGCCCGATAAGCATCTCTGCTTTCAGGTCATCTCCACGGAAGATCGATATCTACTTCGGTGCGTGTCTCTCATGGCCTTAATGCTCTCGAGAGCAAAAACATTGAGCTGATGAGTTCCTCCACAGAGCAACAAACGAAGTTGAGTACGCGGAGTGGCTGGAGGCTCTGCGTAACGGGATAGCCTCGCAGCTGGCGAACGGGTGTGAGTCATCCGTTGATCCAAAGAAAGGATCAGCCTTGACCAAGAGTCTCGCTCAGGACCTGTGGCTCGTCAACGGCAATTCCAAGTGCGCCGATTGTGGACAGAAGGACCCAGAGTGGGCAGCCCTCAACATGGGCATTCTCATCTGCGTCAAGTGTTCAGGAATCCACAGAAGCCTTGGCGTGCACATTTCCAAGGTTCGATCGCTCGATAAGTGGGAGTCGCAACAACTTGGGGTGCGTAGCTGCATTCTGCCTCACCTTCATCCACATGCATGTCTGACTAGTCGTATTGGGTTCTTTGCTTTGACAGTTGATGAAGGCCATTGGTAATGCGATGGCGAACTCCTTGTGGGAAGCAGAGGTGCCTGATGCCTGGGCCTCTAAGCGACCAGACCCCGAGTCTGACGGGTACGCCTGATCTATCTTTACATGTGAGTGTAGGTTAGTTAACTCAGCTTCACTCCACTACAGCAAAACACGAGCTACTTGGATTCAGGCCAAGTATGTGGAAAAATACTTCATCAAGAAGTGTACAATGGGAACGGAAGAACTGAACCTAGTACGTGTCCATTCCATCACTTGCAACTCGATCCCATCTCTGGTCTGACGTCGTCGTTCGTGTCACAGAACTTGCGGCGAGCAGCAATCGAGAAGAACTTCACTTGTGTTGCAGAGAGTCTGCTCTGGGGCGCGGATGTCAACTGGGCCGATCCGGAGGATGAAATGAGCACAGTAGTCCATACATTGTCTCGCTCGAATGGGGGTGACGCTGCCATGCTCGAGTTCCTTCTTCAAAACGGTGCTGAGGTGGTGCTTGTAGATGACCGGTACGTATGATCGTTACATGTATTCAATCTTAGCCTAACTCTCTACATAGGAAACGAGGTCCGCTGCACTATGCTGTGGAGAACGACCGACCTGACTTGTGCAAACTCCTGCGATCGCGAGGCGCCTCATCTACCTCTGTAGATCGTGATGGTTCGTGTCCTCGAACTCATATTCAGCTTGACAAGAATAAGCAGTTGGGACTAACTAGCGAATCCTTCTTCATCTTACTCGATACAGGTCGAACACCACTCGACGTGGCGGAGGCGCTTGGGCTGGAAAGATGCATAACAGTGCTGGAGGAGAAGAAGGAAGAGCACTCGGCCTCCCCAGCGAAGAGCTCCATCACAGCCATGGGCTCCACTGGATTTGCTGGCGGGATGTCAGCTAGCGGCTCGCCTGACGACATGTCCAAGGCTCTGCGTGGAAGCCTCAACCTGCTGAGTGAGTTCTCAGGTTCCCCTGGTGTATCACGCAAGGATACCAAGGAACGCGCGCGCACTAGTAGCAGCACAACAAAACAAAAGCCTCGCCTTATCGCCAAACTCAAGGATCAGGTACGATGATGCCCGAGATTCATTCACCTTGGTCGTTCTCCATCGTCTCATCATTCTTGCACATTCAGGTCATCGGAAGAAAGAAGTCATTTGTGGTGAGTGAGCCTCGAGGATTCAGTCTGCAGTTCAAAGGGGACAGGAGCGAGGAGTCCTTGTTGCATAGCATTCATCCTGAGCGGTCGCCCAAGGGCAACGTTGAACCTGGGACCTACGGTATGGAAGACGACGAAGATCCTACATTGACCGAGTCAGGCAACAGCACGGGCCCACACTCAGCCCGCTCGGCGGGCGAGCCGGAGAATGACATCATTGGATCTCCAGTGAGCGATGAGCGAAAGCAGCCACCGCCGTTGCGGCGCGCAGCCACGCTCGCCGTACATCCCGAGCGTCCATCGTTCTTCCAGCGGGCTCAGCGTAGTACCAGCACGAGCGGCCCTGAGGAAGGATCGCCGTCTACGGGCCAGCTATCGGAGGATGAAGGAGAGGGCAGCGGTATTCGGATGCGAGACGAAGCCGGCAGCGGATCCAACGGAGGCAGCGCCATCGAGGGCCGACCCATGCGTGGGTACATTCCACGAGGAAGTATAGGTCGTCGACGGAAATCGACCGATCTAACTCCTATTGTGCTTGGGCGAGCTCGAGAGCGGCCCAAGGACTGCGGTGAGACCGATATGACGGAGAACACCATTGTGGGGCCCACGACAGAAGGTGGTGGAGGCGGCAGTGCGATCGTCCGTCCCACACCGACCATGAACGACGAGGATACGGTCGGCGGTAAGACCACCGCCGCGGTGCCCACTCGGAGCGCGACGACTGAATGGACCAAATCGTTATCGGTCAGCGGCAGTCTCTCTAGATCGGCGACCATGAGCGCCAGCATGCCCTCTCGACCTACAGTCAATGAACGCGG
Source organism: Acanthamoeba royreba (assembly GCA_000826365.1). Classification (NCBI taxonomy): domain Eukaryota; phylum Discosea; order Longamoebia; family Acanthamoebidae; genus Acanthamoeba; species Acanthamoeba royreba. The sequence goes on from CDEZ01023684.1 coordinate 29,987, forward strand.
AGGATCCGGTATCGGTATGGGAAAGCTCTATGCATCCTTACCGTCCTCTCCAACGATGCTTCACGTCACCCCTTCTGGATCTCCTTCCTCACCGCGAAGTCCAAGCCCGAGAGAGTCTCGGGGACGGAGGAAGAGCGACGCGGCCACAGCTTCACCCGAACTTCCTCAGCGTGACGGACGACGCAAGAAGAGCAAAGAGTCCACATCGCCTTCATCTTCTCCATCAACATCTCCTTTGTCGTCTAGCCAACCTGAGTCTGGCGGGACCAAATCCAAGAAACTGCTATCACTGCGACATTCATTTGGACGACGCGACCAGCAGGAGCTGCTTCGTGACAGCGCCACGACATGGCAGCCGGGCGACGGACCGAGCGCCAAGAGCAACTGAGGTTGGTTACCGGCAATCGCTACCTTTACCTAACTGTTTAAAACACTCACGACACATAGGAGTTATCGGATAACAGAGCAACATTTTGTTTCCTCAATTGATGAAACCCTCCCAGCGGAGGGGTTTGTCTTGTACACGGCGTGCTCTCTCGCGCATCCTCCGAACTCAGTAAGCTCGTAGCAGGCCTGATCGAAGCATAGCGGAGGAGCGGCGCAGAGAGGACTCGGAGTGGCCTGACGGCGAAGGCAACCACGCCAGCGCGAGCTGCGCGGCCTGCCTTCGCTGCAGTCTCTTGCGTCTGGCAAACTCTCGCTCCGCCAGTGTGAGCGTCCACGATACCTGATGGCAGTGATCATCACTTCGTCGGCGCTCCCGAATTGTCTGCTTTCGAGTACGAGGAACCCTTGCCATCAGCTATCTACCATCATACACCGAAAAGGAATGAACAGAAAACTACCTTGCGTGGCTGTTGCTGTTGCTTGTCGTGCTTGGTGTTGTTCTCCGTCTGGGCTGCAAGTTGCTCCATCACTTGCATGTGCGTGAGTTGATTCTGGAGCCATCTCATGCGTGAATCCACGAAACGTGCGAACTCGTAGTCGCCCGAAGACACGAACTCGTCCTGAGGTGATGGGTAGAGGCTCATTCTCGTTGTGTTTTGTGGTGGGGTGGAAGAAGAGGGCGCTGCAGGTTCTGTTATGTTCGAATGTCGATCACAGTAGTGGGAGACAGAAAGGCAGGGCTTCCTTGGACAGTACAAGTGAAAACAAAGTGTGGTCCGAACGTATTTCAGAGACTGGCCTTCGGACTTATACATGGGACTGAAGATCTATCTCTGCTTGAATTATGAAGGTTGTTCAACCTCAACCAATCATCTTCGAGTTTTGAATTTAACTCAGGAGATTCTGGCGAAAACTCCCGGTTTTCAACACACAGTGGGCGTATGTAGGGGCCAATTCACGTGAATTGTCCACACATCACCAGACACGGGGTCGTTACACGTTCCCGCTCGTTCCTATCTCTATCTGACTCTATTGCCTATCTTCCACCTTGCTGGTGCTGTACAGGTGTCAGTTTGCTGAGAGGAAAGAACCTGTGGAGCCCAAGAGCCTCTCAGACAACCTCGGCGCAGAGCCACGAGAGCATTCGATGGAAAGAACAGCAATCACGGCGACTCCACAAGGTCAAGGAGCTCTAAACCTCTACGTAGCGCGGAAGCACTAGTTACAGGTCTTGCCGAATGTGCAGTTAAAAGCGGTACCGCAGTACAGGTCTATGGATTGGTCATTGACGAAGTTTAAAGAACGAGACGTAGTTGGTGAGCGGATCAGCGGTCCGCACGCGCAGGGTGAGCCTGTGGCCCTGCCGCACGGTCTTGGGCACCGTAACGATGGTGCGCCATCCGAGTTCGGTAAGTACCACCGTCGCTCTGCTATCACCGATCAGGTTGCCGCCTGCCCTCTTCTGCTGCACATCGAGCACCACCGCTCTGTTGAGAATAAAGCTCCGATCAGTACCGATCCCTCGATCCCCAACACTTCAATTTGAGGGCAATTGGGATAGAAAGTACCGAAAAGGTCGGTGCTTGTTCTCTTGTAAGTACTGGATCACCCATCTCCTAGCTGCTACTTCGGCCAAGGAAGTGAACTCCTGAAGTGTACGTTGAGTTAGCATGTACAACACGCGATTGAGGGAAGAAGGCATACAATCTTCCGCTGCTTCATAACTTGGAACATGGGTATAAAGTGCCAAGCCTGGAAGGGAGGCGCCTCGCGCCGGAGGGCGGCCTTGATCTGATAGTGCGCGAGCATGTCGGCATATCGACGCAGTGGGGAGGTAACCTTTGGATGGCGAGGATGAGACGTACGGCACAAAGAAAACTATACACATCAATGTACCTGTGTGTACTTGTCAAGGGCAAGCGAGTAGTGGGGAGCAGGTGAAGTGGCAAGCTCAGTCGGTGGCAGGCCATTCAAGGATTTCCATGACTTGAGAACGGCAGTCTTCTCTCGCCCACTTGTGAGGTATTCTTTAAACTTGCTCTCATCCTGTCGCGCTACACATTAGCGCCAGCCGGTCTCCAAGGCTGTCTTAAAGGTATCCATGTACCTTGGGCTGTTTCTGAACTCGATAGGGTACAGCGATTCCAGTGTTGCTGGCGAACGTAGCTGCGACTTCGCCGGCAAGGATCATCAGCTCCTCAACCATCATTCGCGCACCTGTGTTCTCCTGCGAGCCTTCAATTTCGTCATCGACGCGCTCATCAGACGCGCCCTCCTCCGTGGCAGTGGCATCAAGTTTCTTCACCCGCACTCCACTCAGCCGAGCAACATCTGCGCAATCAGAATCAAGTTTAAAGTCTATCCCCTGTTCTGAGCAGAGAGGGTGAACGAACCATCAACGCGGATTGCTGCTGTGGGCAGTTGAACAACGACGGCTCCCTTATCTTTTCGATACTGTCGTCGTAATTGAGCCAGTTCGTGCAGACCCCACAGTGCGCCCACTGTGGCGTCCGCATCTTGCACTAGGGTCGACAGCGCAGATGTCTTGGTTTTATCGTTCGGATCGACTGGTGCGAGACCTAACTCCTTTCGGAGTGTTTCACTTAACGCTCTCTCTCCTTTCTTAGGTTTCTCCACTATTCGATGGTTGAATCCAAGCCGCTTGAGGTTCTCTTTGATTTCGTTCTGTGAACAGCAGATGGGCCATGTTAACCCGATCATCCATCACTTTCATTACTCACTGGAATGCGTACCTTTTTCTCTTCTCGATCAAAACGAGCGGGAAGAAGCTGTAGTTCGTTCTTCAAGTGAAGCGGAAGGAATTGCCCCGTCTGTTTTGCGAACTTATCTTGGCCAGCGGCGATGATTACGTCGGCCTGGCCGTAAGTCAGCCGGTGGACATTCTCCACGAGCGAGGGCGCGATCTTGAACTCTGTTATAGCTCCGCTATCTACAAGTACAGTCTACACTTAGAACGGTTACGTGTAGTTCAGGAGCAGACTTACCTTTATCAATCTTCGCCGCAAAAGTCAGAGCGCAGTTTTGTGTGTTGCTTCGTAGACTCACTGTGTTCATCGAGAACTTGGGTGGCAATAGTGGAAGCGACAGTCCATTCGGTAGATAAAGTGATTGCGTCCGGTCTCTTGCCAATAGATCGAGCGGACTACCCGGATCTAGCCATCTAAGAATTGTGCGTTTTAGATGATCTACTAGTGTGATATCTATAGGATGTAGGTACCGTGTTGGGTCAGCAACGTGAATGTACACCCAGGGATCTCCATTTTCATCTGTTTGGATAGACATGCCATCGTCGATCTCAAAAGCATCATGAGGATCAATAGTATAAACCGGCATTCGCCGAAGATCCCACCTTCGTCCTGCATCTCGATCAGGCGGTGGTCGAGCAAGCAGCTCCTGCAGATGAACAGTCAGCCTGCGCTCATTCATCACAAAGGCGAATGTGGTGCACGCACATCAACCCACGCAGAGGCTTCTTCGGGTAAGTCGAGTCGTCGAGGGTGTAGGACAATGTCCAGGTTCTCGTTTTTCTTAAATAAACCTAGTCGCACCATCGCATCGAACAAGTCTGCAGACGTAGCGCCTTCCTTGAGGAGGCTCTCGAGTTCGGGATGATCGCTCGGATCAATGGAATCCTCTCTGGGGGTTTCAAGGATGACTGACGCTGCGTACCTAGAGACAATAATGGTTAACATTACCCAGAATTCATCAACACTGATCTCAAGACCCATCGTACTTTCTCAGGAATTCAGCATGATGCTTCTCTGTCTCCGCATCCAAGATGCCATTAAGGACATCATCAGACTTGGTAATCTGGTTGTATCTCTCTTCGATTTGTTTGACAGCGTTCTGGAGGTCCTCGCTAAGCTCCTCGAGATCCGGCAGAAGCCCCGCAGGTATCTGCATACCGAGAGTATCAGCGATCTACTGAAGATGGCATAGTGGACCAGCATCTGATTTGCCTTTTCTCCTCCAAATGAACGTTGAAGTTGTAGTCGGAGCTTGGCCTGAAACATCCTTGATGCTTCAGCGGTTGCTTTTCGCTCCTCTGCGCTTTCCTTGAGGTACTTGGCTACCTCTGGATCACGACAGGAGAAGGCCTTGCCTCGAGGTTTGAAGTAGAGTCGTGCATTCCACAACGCTCGGTGCGCGGCGTATGCCTGGAGACAATGAACGTTCCCACGTTACGAGCATTCGTCAGCTGTCTTGCAGCGACCATGATGATTCACACTTCTTTGTACCTCGACCGGGCCCGTACGACCGAATAAGAAGGCGGCAGCATCAGCTGAAGTGACGATCTTCTTTTCCTCCTGCTCCTCTGCATTGATCCCCAAAGTCATGCGCGCGTGAGTTCGTTGCTCTCTCCGTACACTCTACCATCATCAATGCCCATACGCTCAATGTACCTCCAGCTCCAGCCGTACTCCTGACACTCTCCCAGAGCTCTTCGAGCCGGTCATCACCGATGGTGGCCTGCAGGTCGACCGCCTCCTGCACGAGCGCCGCCAGCAGTTTGGCGTTGGCGCGCACCGCGCGCGCCGACATCGCGTCGGCGCTCAGATCCAGCTGGCGCTCCTCCGCCGCGCCGGGCGGCCACACGTAGGATAGCTTTGCCTGCGAGAGCGCGAACCGGCGGCCGTCCTGGCTGCTCACCAGCCACACCGACCGTCCCTCGCGGCCCTCGCCCGAGGCGTGTTCCTCGATCTTCTGCAGCAGGAGACCCAGCTTGGGCTGTCCATCCTCGATGTACTCCACGATGCTGCCCTCATCAGGCAGGTGCCCCAGGTGCTGCGGATCGTACGATGACAATGGGTGATGATCGTCATCATATTCTTCCTCTACTTCCTCACCTTCATCTTCATCTTCTCTCATGGAAAATTTTAACTCTTCCGGATCGGCAGCATCGTCCGATCTTGGTCGATCCTCCACCGCTTGTGTCGCGTAGGCAGCGAAAGAGGTTGTAGGTCGTCGTGGGTGGCACCCAAGATGAGAGCCCAGGAAGAGGCGCGGCGGACGCGAGATAAATCGCCATCTCATCTGCGTGGAGATGTCCCTCCTGGCGAATGTGGTGGCAATCGAAATCGGAGAAGGGACAGATGTGGAAGCAGCGCGAACGCCATGTGCGCTTCTGGCGGCCCATTTCGGCCGGCATACGCCTCCCGGCCGAAGAATGAAGCGCTGCATCTTCCTGAGGTACCAGTCTGCAATTTGGAATTCCAAATATAATTTTGCACTTTCAGTTTTCGAAAAAATTTGGTCCTTATGAAATTCAAAATATCTTGTTAATCGAGGAAAACCGAGCAAACCGAGAAAAGTTGGAGAAAGTCGCCTTCATCGAAATTGAAAATTGCAAAATGTTGCACATCGTTGTGGGGTAGCTACGATCGTAGATTTGTAATGGAGAGTTCAGATGCTCTGTCTGATGATGCGCGCAGTGCCAGCGATCGCAGCTGGTGGGCGGGGAAAGCTCTGCAGCGATTGAATTCGTCGCAGGTGGGGCACACATCGATGAGTAGAGACGATGCGAACGAGGTCCAGGAGGTGCATAGACGGACGCTCAGGGAGATCAGTCTCGGCGCACGGCAGACCTTCCTCTCGTCTCGAGTGCGGGATATGGTCTCGATCGTCGATGAAGAAGCCCTCTGGAAAGAGATCAACGACCACGACCGGTGGGTGATAGACGACTTCGTGCGACCCGAGAAGGGGTGGACCCTCGACTGGCAACGGCTGACGTCGGCCGAGCTACTACGCGGGCTTGGTGATCGTGCAGCGGCGACGGTTCTGCAGGAGGTGAAGAATGGTGACAATGCTGCGACAGCCGCCGACGACGCCGCCTTCTTGCTGGGGGCGCCGTACCTGCGCAAGGTGAGCCTGCTTGTGCACCGCATGTGGTTCTGCGCCATGCCTCCTGAGCGCTTTGTCGAGCTCTATGCACGCTACTTCGAGATAGCAGCGAGGCCCAAGGTGAGTGGACTACCTGGAGAATGTCAATTGTACATTCATCAGGAACGGGAGCTCATTGTTGTCGCAATCCCATTTTGGTCTGCATGCGTGAATGTACAATGCAGTTCTTCACAGAGACCTATGCCTTGATGTACAGGGGCAGCCCGGAACAGTCTGCATTGGCATTTTGTCTGCTTGCAAGCGCATTTGAACGTACTCTGGGCGATATCTACGCCTCATGCACGGGATGCGAGGAGAGTCTTATCCCTCGCAAGCTTAACGAGCTTCTTGTGGCTGCTGAGATTGCCGATGTCATAGGACCTGAGAAGGTAAGAGCATCATTGCCTTTCGATAGGCAGAAAGAAAGGAGTGCTGACACCGATCTTACAGATGTTCTTCATTCGGCTGTTTATCGGTCCACTGTCAAGTCTCAACCTTCGTAATCTGGTAGGTAGCCATGACTCAGTGTAAGTGTTGCTAGAGTTCAGCTAATCCGAACCTTAGCTATGGCATGGTTTCCTCGTACCGCCCGAGTTCAGTCCCTGCTACACATCGCTCATGATGTTGATATACCTGAGCATAGCCGACACATTGGATGACTGGGGCCGACATCAGCCGCGCCCACTGATCGATTTGACCAACGCTCAATATCCCAACATGCCGCCGTCATTACATCTGTTCCAAGGCAAGACGCCAGACTGCGTAGTTTGCAACTATCACCCGAATTGAGACTAACGACTCTGTCGTCACATGCAGATCAGGCTGATTACCAATCCGTGAAACAGCTATTTGCGCGCAGCTTCTTCGTGATGGATACGCAGCGCCCAGTGTTGTATGAGATGCTGGCACAATACCAGTTGTGTATCTACCCCTTCCACACGACGTTATGCAAACTAACAAGGATTACTCTGAACATGACACAGAAGGAGCAACTATGCCAACGCACTAGTACTGCTGTTTCCTCAGTTCGAGCTGTGCGTTCGTCGCATATTCGCGATTGTGAACAACTGTCCGGAGCGCGTCCTTTCGGCAGGTACATTCCTCCTTCTTGTGGTCCAGACAGTCTTCTGATACATCGGAGGTGGGCCACAGAAACTGATATACTCTACACGACGTTGGACATCTTGCTTGCTCCCACCGTCGACACCAAAGAAAACCACAACATGATCTTTAGTGAGCTGGGAGATGACCTGATGAACGTCTTGCTGGACATCTTCCTTTGGGATGGTACGATAAAGCTAGCTGTTGTTACTCTTTGTTCGGCCGCGAGTGCGCGATCTTGATTGACAACCATGCCCCGGCAGACTCAGTACGTGTGCGGGATGTACTGGCTCACGGGGCGGCAATTCCTGAGTCGCTGTCAGTGCAGTTGGCTGATTCGGCATTGGCTGCATTTATCGCTCTCTGTATCAAGTACGACGTCGATAACACTGCCTGTGCGAACCCTACGCAAGGGTGGCACGCTACCCATCAATACGCGTTCTTGCTCGGATGTGAAACTATTACCAGATGCTCCCTCTTTGTGAAAGACTACCAGCCGGCGTATCATCCGCGAGCTCACCTGAAGACACGCATGCGGCAGTGCTATGAGAATCTGATCGCTCTGAAGACCCTTGACCAGAAGATCAAGAGCAGTCCCGTGCCTGGTGGATTACCTTCATCCGGCATGGATGCGGCGGATTCACAACAAACAAGCGATAGCGACCAACCTTCCCCCAAGGAAGCCTTCTCACTTGCGCGAGTGGAGTTGGATACCTTGGGGATGGCCCAGCGATTGCAGGATGCTGTAGTTGCCCGATATGGTGCTCTGTGCTTCTTCCCTGCTGCCTTCCACCCGGTGGAGTTCGCCATATCGCCGCATTTTCCTGACGCAGATGGCGATGAGCATAAGAAGAGTGCTCATCAGGTGAGCTATCGTGTCACGGCTCACTTCTCTCTGCGAGAGAAGAGCAAGGTGGAGATTTTGAGCGCGCTTGCTGATGAGGTGTCTTGCTTCTTACGTGAGGTACGTTTACTCCTCATGTCCTAGATCATATCACCGCTCACTATGACACACAGGTGATGGAGAAGTACGCCTATCTATATGATTTGGTGGCATCACGCAAGGTACGCATCAAACATATCAGTTTCGGTGCGTTCTAGTCCATCTCAAGCTAGGCTGTACCTACAGGCGTGGAAGCGGCATCGCGTATCGTTTGTGCAGGTGCGAGACAGCTGCACGTTTATGATCCTTGTCGCTGTTACATTGCTCCTGGTTGCTGACGAGTGTGTTCAGAGTGAGGTAGGCCTTTGCCGTAGCTGTGATTCTTTCATATCATCAACTAATTGATACAATGCAGGAGGCCAGAGGAGACTTTGCCTTGCTTTGCAAGAACTGCGCAGGTTCATTGGCGTCGTGTGCGAAGAGTACCAAATGGAAACGCATAGTACGTCCCCTTCAGCGTCTAACATGAGGCATGTCTCACCAGCATCCTCGCTGCCGCAGGTGGAATTGTTCACAGCATTCTTAGGTCTCCATAGATTGCTCGACTTCCGTAAGAGTTTACTGAGCCAAAAGGAAGCCCTCAAGTTTGATGTCAAGTTCGAGGCTTACGTAACACAAATTGGCCAGGGTATAAGGGAAGACAAGCAAAACGATGACTGATTGCGCTTGACATACGTCGTATCGAGGGCTACAGTAAAGCGATTGTTACTCCCGTGACCTGTAGAATGATTCGTCAGACACAGGCAAAAGATACTTGGTACGAAAGAAGTACGTGTCTGCAGCCTGCGCGTAGTGCGTAACCTTTCGGAGCAGCTTTTCGAACTCAGGAGTATCAAACGTCTTCTGCTTGGATTCGAGCATTTCGTGCATCATCCTCAACAAGGAAGCTGCCGGGAAAAGCTGACATTTCGTTCAGTACGCATGCCCCAAAGCAGAGGATGGGGGAACGCACAGTGTACGTTGCACGACCTTTGAATATCTCCCTGCACTGGTCCCTGTGTCCGGTGATATCCTTCCATAAAATGATTTCAACCCGCCAGGCGGTGAAGCGTACATGAGGCGGAAGTCTTGTGACGTCTCTAACTCTTCAGCGTTGACCTTTCTCTTCCAATAAGCGAGTGCTGTGTCGCAGACGCCGAGTATGGCGCACAATTCCTTGCTGATGAACATCGGTACATCGCCAATACCGTACAAGACATGAAGACGTTTGCCGCATATGCTGTGCTCATGCCAAGGTCGCGGTTGAAGAGCTGCAAACGAACGGTCACGAGTGTGTACAAGTATCTAAAGAGACATCCGAGGTACCAGGCGAACTGCGAAGCACCCGTCGCTGTAGTTTTTTGACGTAGGCGCAGGAGAATCCGGTCCTGTTGATAAAGGCATCCACGCTTTCCTCATTGTTGATGAGTTTCACTATCTCCTCGGGATCTACCCCAACGCGGCGCATGCTCTTCTTCACTTGATCCTCTAGCACCGAACCGCTAGACGTTGAGCTAAGTGTGGGGCGAGGAAGCAAACCACCCAGTTCCCTATCGACAGGGCTTGTATCCTCTCTCCTCTTCTTGCGGTAGACCAGCGGTGTATGTGCCTTTCTTTCTTCGTTCTCTTCGCTGTCGTCATCGTGGTCCTCGCTCTCGCAGACGTACTCATCGCTGTCCTCTGAGCTAGAAGTATCCTCATGCGTCTGGTGACTCTCGTCGGCATCTTGGCTATCGACCTTGTCCTGCAGCAGCTGCCGAGCTTTTCTCATAGCTGCTCGCTCGCCGAAGGGCCTCTTGTTATCCTGTTCCGCTGCCGGAAAGAGGTTCTCGATTACAGGTCGCCTGGGCTCAGCCGACTTAGCTCCGTCGCTACGAGACAGCAATTCGAATGTGTCCTCGCTGAAGAGCCGCTTGTCAACTCCAGATGTCTTGCCTGTGCCATCTCTTATTTGAGTGAAGCGTGCATTCCTGCGCCGTCTCGTGAGCGGGATGCTTAAGCCATCGCCAGTGAGCGAGCTATCGTTCGATCCGTTAGGGCATTCACGTCCTCTCTGCGGCGACTGGTCTCTTGGTCGTGCGCTGCGCTTCTTGGACCGTACCTCGGGCAGGTCTGTATAAGTTGACGGGAGCCGGGTCTCGAAGTTGCTCTTACACGCGGACTGACTGGCAGAGGGCGGAGCAATGTTCTGCACGAGTGTACCGAGTGGCCTCCTCTCACCGTATTGTGCCCGTCGGGGAGTGGTGCGCGGCTGAACTGATGCGCGAACCTGAGGCGCGTACGGCGTTTGCGGCGGCCGGTTCTCCTTGTCCGCATCGGCGTCTCTTGACCAACGTTCCAGCCACATCGCGCTCTTCTTGAAGCCATAACGCCGCGTCGCCTCGACAGGGGTCTCCCCAAGGCCGCACAGTGCCGCCGCCGCTGCCACGGTCTGTTCGGAGGCGCTACTCGGAGGTGCAAACCTGAGACCATCGTCTACGCCATCGCGCGTAGAGCGAGAGCTGCCGTGTCCGACCATGTCGGTTTGGGGTTGAAAGTGCTTCACGGACCCTCCCTCGTCTACGTCTAGAGCAGCCAGGCGCGCCTTGTGCATTGTCGATGATAGTAGTCTACCTCTACACACGTTAGCAGGTTAGGCTGTGCGCGCAGAAGACATACCCTGTACGGAGGGAGTTCTTCCTACACCCTGGGCCTTGGTGTACCTTCGTGTGTAGCGTGGATAAAGACCCTCACTCGATCGGACAGACAATAGCTGCGCTACTCGTAAGCCAAGGAAGAGGGAAGGAATAAAGACCATCACGAAGTACACAGACTCGTACACAGGCGTCGTTCGGGCGCAGGCATGCCTGTGTTGATTTCCTTTTTAATCCAAACCTGCACCGAGAAAAGGTAAAAGTATTTTGGCGCCAAAAGGACGCAAAGGGCGCCAATGGAACGTACAGATTTGGTAATTCTTGCCTGCGCGAGTTCGCCCTGGATTGGGGGAGGCAGTGGCCCGGTCTCGCAGAAGAAGGTGGATGAACTGCTGGGGAGGAAAAGTTGCACGGAGAGCACTATATTCACAAAGGATGAGGATACATGACAGTTGGACGAGCCTTATTCCAGCTCTACCTCACTCGAGAGCACTGTGGGAATTGAAACGTCCACCTTGACGGTAACTGCAAAAGAGGAGGAAGTCTTCATGTGAGCTCGAGCGTCTCTCCGCACAGCGCAAACACGGGAGGCTTATACGTACAAAAAGGCATAGATAAGGATGGGCCAGAGTGTGATGAAGGCGATGATCTCATAGACGTTGAAGGGGAAACGGAAGGTGAAGAGGAAGACAAGGACAAGAGAAGCAGCGTTGAATAGCGCGAGGTAGGAGATGGGGAAGAGTTCGGCAACCATTACCTTGAACTCTTCCACGTTGGCAGGCAATCGACTTGGGATGGGAACAGCGCGACTCGTAGTGGATGCCTTTTGTAAGGTGTAGCGAAGAACGATATGGCTCGTGAGACCGAAAACAATGCCGTAGAGGATCTGTCGTATGGAATGGTATCCCCAGCTCCACGTTTGCGATAGCGTGAAGAGGCCACAGAAGAGGAAGAAAGCGTATATGAGCGCAAGGAGTGTCAGCTTGAAATGGAACGCCGATCGAGGATTGAGGATGTTGCGGATGGGCACTCTAGCATTCTCGTAAGGCAGCAGAATGAGGGCCATGTACGGAAGGCTCACTCCATAAAAGAAGAAAAAGCTGAAATGGCCTGATATACTGTAGTGCCATAACAACGATGTAAGACCTCTATCGTGGACAAGTGTTGAGAGAGGCAAACCTGTTGCTCTTCTGTCCGCCACAGGATGTGTCGCCCAGAACGGCCTTCAGTGCCACCAACAGCGCATACGTGCTCCCGTACCTGATACAGGTGTTAAAGCGCTGATCTGAACGTTAAGCTTGATGGGCAGATCGCAATGTACCACAGGAGCAAGTAAGCGACGGCCGTGAACGTATTCCAGTTCCATTGCCACTGCGGCTTGTAGAACTGTATGTGTATAAACAGAGCATGTTAGCCATTTTACATCAATCCATGTCGGTGGTCATGCTGGTCGCTAACAGTTGGTCAGCACATGCGGGACGCACCTGATCGGAGTTAGTCTTGTCTTCTCCCCAAAGGACGAGAACGGCGAGGAAGGCGAGGAGGGCCCACACTGACGCCCGGAAGACGAACGCGGAAAGGGATCGGTGAGTCTGCCAAAGGTCCACTTGCTTCGTCTGAATGGTAAATCGGTCCGAGTAGCAGGCGTCTAGCTCACTGATCCATCCGAGCATCGTCCCTTCCCTACGTTAGCAGCAGATCGCAGAGGGTGCTTAGTGGATTAAGAACGATCGCAGCGATGTGGGGTACTGCCGGTACGTACAGGAAAAGAACGCCGGCCAAGGCCATGAGGCCATAAACCGCCCACCGGTGGGAGTGCAACAAATCTTTGACGTGTAGGGCTTGCATTAATTATGTATCTGTTGTAATTGAATAAAAATAAATTCACGTTAAAAGCAAAGGATCAAAATCGAAGAAAAAAGTACTGCGTACCATCGAGAGCCACGTGTAAGGCTTTCGGGCTGTTCTGTCGAACACACTTCAATTTTGCCAACGCTTAATCTGTGGCTTTGCCAAATTTTTCGCAAAAGGTTTTGAATTTCGGAAAATGATTTGGAAAATTGTTCGACGCCGTTTTCCGTCCTTGCTTGTGGCACACGTTGTTGACATTTCTTCCGCCAAAACCACAGCGTTGGCGTTTTGTACATTTTCTCGAACCACTGGTGCGTTGGTTATTGGCTCTACACATCGAAGGAAATCATGAGCGACAGTGAAGACTTTGAGGACGAGGCCTCCTTTGGTGGAGAGGACGAAGATTTTGAAGAGGACGATGCGGGCAGCGAGGATTTCAACGAAGATGACCTGGACGGGGGAGATGGCGACGAAGAGGAGGGCTACGGATTGGACGAGGACGATGGGGCCGGGTCGCGCTACCAGAAGCTACTCGAAAGGGACATCGAAGAGGTCAAACGAAACGGCTACTTCGCTGGGGTACGTGTCTAGCTACGCGCGCATGCCTCGACATTTCCCAGCAGATCTTCCTCGAAATGGCTCGAAATGGCGACTCACCAATACTTGGGATTTTATAATCGGGGTGTAGTGGAACCAGCATCCGTTGGAGCTCACCGTCTGGGTGGGCCTTTCGGTCAAGGACATGGACCCCGAGCTGGCCTCGGCGTGTGGCATCTACCGCAACCTCAAGCTGGTGTGTAAGTTGGTCTTCGCCAACCCGCCGCAGTATTTGAAGTCGGTACGAAGGACGCACCTTGTGCAAGGAACACAGCTTGTGAGCGTGGTTTTAGAGTTTGCTGACAGTACATGTTTGCCGACTTCTTCATTCTTGCTCGCTCAAGCATCCCCGCGTAGAGGACAAGAAGGTGGTCATCAGGCAGAGCTCGGACGATGACCTGAACAAGGCCAAACTCAGTGATATGCAGACTTTTGGTTTGTGGTGGACTCTCGAGCAGCGCCTTAATGATTACCTCAAGAGTGTATGGGGAGCTATCACTGAATCTGCAAAGGAAGCCGTAAGTTCACTTGACGATCAGGTTCGATACTCCTCCATACTTGCGCGTTCCGATCTGTCTCATCCCGCTGCGGTACAGCCTTCGCAGAGCTCTCAAATTCAGAGTCTGATGGAACTCTGTCAAGTCTCACACGAAGTAGCTGCCTATGCGATTCACAAATGGAAAGGAATGGAAAGAGCGTCTGAGATGCTGTTGGAACCAGCAATTAGAAAGAAAGTTGAGAAGGAGGTGAAGGTACAGAGATATCGCTGTAGCCCAGTTGATAAACCAGCTGATTAATGCTTATTCTAAACCAGGGTGGTAAACTCAGGCGATCGTTGGTGCAATCACGAGAAGGGGCAAGAGGTATCATCCGTTCTTCACCTTTACTTAAGTACTGTTACCTAATGAATGTTCCATGAAGAGGGAAATGTTTTGATGGAAGTAATCAACTACATCCAAAAGCGCCTTCGTATGAGCACCCAACGATGTCTAGTATGTGATCAGCCCCATCCCTTCGAACTTCTGAAGGTAAGGACACTGCAAGTTTCCCTTTAATTGAGCGTTATGGCTAACATCAATCCTAATAGCCTCAGGTCTGCTCTGGGCAGCTGTGCAACTTCCAGTTCGTAAACCTAGGCCTGGGTATCAATGTAGAGTCAGGTACTGTTGCATTAGTGTTCCTGAAGAATGGATTTTTTCTAATAAACTTTGTTTTTTCAGAGATTATGCATGCTCCTGAAGCTGTAGATTATCTAATATCAATGACGGTAATAAGGACCTTAATCTCCTTACTAGCTGATATCCTGACGGATGTATTGGTTGTACATGCACACAGGCTGCTGCTTCAAGAGGAAACCACTTCGAGCCGTTTCCTAGTGTACAGACCGAGCGTATTATAGACGGAACGAGGCAGTCCATTGCGTTTGACCCCAGTAGGCCAAACGAAGTTGTACGACACAGGCCTGCATTGGTAGTGGTTTCCTTGGAGTAATTTCTTAATACGTAACGTAGGGAGACGTCATCAATAGACTTCCCGAGATCAAAGCGTTGCAACAGTGGGTGGAACAGGGTATGCTCAAGGATCGAGTTGAGGAAATTCATCCTTTGTTGTATAAACTCATTAGGTACTCGTGCATCTCGGGCATCTCCACTGGTGAATGTTGAGCTGATGTCATTTACCTAGATGGATCCTGGGCACCAACCGAGCTCACTTGCATCTGCTCAAGGGTGACCAAAAGATAAACGGCCTCTCTACTGAGTATCAATTTATCATGAAGAGCTCCCCGCCAGCCAAGGAAAAGAAGTTCCAGCTCCTGAAAAAGGATCACAATGGTTCCTTCTGGGCTTTCCACGGCAGCCCCGTAGCCAATTGGCACTCCATCTTGCGCCACGGGCTCAAGAATTACAGTGGTACCAATCGTCAAGGTATATCTCCATTCTCTGGATGTGTGAGGTTGATTGTACTGATGCAATTGCTTCCGCAGCTCATGGCGCCGCCTACGGACCAGGAATATACATGGCTGTGGACTCAGGAACTTCACTAGGCTACACAGGGGTATGCTTCTCACATGCGAGCGGTGCAAATGCAGTTGCCTCTCATACTAATAATACCAACTGCAGAACCAAGCTGCAGGCTGGCAGAACAGTATGTTTGGCTCGGCCATCAAGTGCATGGCAATGTGCGAGGTCATAGATCACGGAGTTAGTGAACCATCCAAATGTAAGGGCAGCCTTCACAGACCACGTTGCTCTCACTGCGCCCATGCTCCGTTTTACCGCTGCGAGGTACTGGTCTTGAATTCTGAGTATCCTCCGGATGCTGTCCCTCACCCTCCCCTCAGGACGAGGACTTGGTTTGCACGCGCTTCCTGTTCGTCTTCCCCGTCAGCTCTTCCAATGTTAACATACAAGCGGGCAACGTCAAAGTGCCGCCCAGTTTGCTGATCTCGTGGAAGGACATCCGCTCTTCATCAGAGGATATCCGCCCTTCATCAGAGAATATCGTGCAGGGCGAAGACTGAACGCAACATTCAACACTACGCGTGTTCATACAGGTCTCATTTTGCAGGTTTTTGATTTTGTCTCGTGTGTTTATTACTCCCTCGCCAGCACCAACCCGACCTAAATGAACAAACGTTTCACCAGTACAGCGTCCTTGTTGTCATGTCGCCATGCATCTAGAAGGGGAGCCTAGACTCAAACTGATCACTCTTTCCCATGACCCAGGACATGGTTAATCACCGTGCATAGGTGAAACGACAAACCATTACTTGTGGACGAGAGGTACATCACACATCGTCTTCATCATCATCATTCTTATCACCATTTCTTCTGAACTTTTGTGTTGATACATGTTACGTCTGTTGCTCCCGCGCTTTCCTACGGGAACATGCTGTTGAGCACTTGCACGGCCACTTTGCTTATGTTTGTTCTCTGCCAGGTGCTCGGCTCACCGCAACCCCAAGCGAACTGCTCGGGTTCCCAACGGTACGACCCAAGCTGCTCGTACAGGCAGCGAAGCTTGGGCGCCTCCGCTTGGATCCGCAGTTCAAGCAGGTCGACCAAGTGCTTCGGTTCGTTGTCCATCATTCTCTGCAGCTCCTGCACGTGAACGTAGCTTTTCAGGTAGTAAGGAGTGGGGAGGTGATCCTCTTCGCTGGCGTAGAGGTTGCGCCATGTGTAGACCTCCGAGTCGGTGTCATCGAAAGGCATGATGAGGTCCCTTACGTTGTCTGTAGTGAGGAGGACGGCGTCGCAGTAGAGCATGATGTCGCCCACACACGTTTCCCATGCCTTCGCCCAGTCGTCGAACGTGATCTGGTCTGCCGGGCAGTCGGTGCGAGGATCGGGCAGGTACTGAAGTGTTTGCTCGACCTGCGTTCGGTAAGAAAGCGACACATCGCCCAGGTACATCTGGAGGGACGAGCCCACATCGGGCATACTGCTCTCGATGGTGTGGCTCATCTCCAGTGAAAGGGCATTGTAAAGGCACTCCGCCCTGTGGTTGGCAGTGTCTCTGCAGTAGGCTTTCCATTCCGTGAGGGACAAGCCCTTGAACGGCCTCATTGCTATCCAGTAACGATCACAGTCCACCGCTGGGTATACCTCATCAAGTAAGCAAGGCCACTCTTCTTTCAGACCAGCATGGGCATAGATGAGTACCCTTGCATGTAGGTCCGGTGGCGTAGGCTTCACAGTAGCATCCACCATCTGTGTAATCCTCTGTGTCCCTGCGGATGTTGCTGGAACAGCGACGAACTATGAACGTGAACCACATCACGCTTCATATCAGAAGGGGATGATGACGATGGACTGTGCATCGTGGAGGCTGAAGGCATTAGCCGTACCGATGCCGCAGGTGAGGTCACTTGACATCGTGACGTCCACGAAAGGCACTTGAGTACCCCACATGTCATCCCACTTTGGAAGCGACACTGCTACGGGCACTGGGGCCTCGGAGGTCGGGAGGGGCCACGTCACGATGCGACCGGGGCCGTAGAGGTAGCCGGTCAAGTAACCGCTGCTTAAGGCGATCTTGCCGATGGTCTCTGTGGACCACTCAGTGATGGAGAAGTCGGGGGTCTGCCAAGAGTATGTTCGGTATCTGTCGGCCTGCCAGCAGTCGACGATTGAACCAGCACTGAAGCTCAGCTTCAAGGCGCATGCGAATGATGGGCTCGTAACGACTTGAATGTAGCGCTCGTCGGCGTTGGGCATCTTCATGAACGGTCCCCAGCAATGGAGGGACCGGTTCAGGAGCAGTCCGCAGCCGTAGCCCGGAGCCAGTGAGAGGGAATGGTACTGACGCTGAGGATTGTTGCTGGGGAATGTCGAGTCGCCCAAGCATTCAATGGTCCTGTTGGGTGCGACGATGGCGCACGAGGCGGCAGTACTGGTAGCCACGCTCAACACTTGAACGCCCGAGAAGACATGAGTCGTTAGCGTGGTATCAATCACTGGCCAACACTCAGCCTCATCGTTCTCGTAAAGAGCGCATGCTCGTCCTCCCCCAGCGGCAATGTCCTTCACCCCGGTACGATTGGAAGCAGGAAGATAGCTGAGAGTTGAGCCAGACCTGAGCACCCAGCAGTACATGAGACCTGTGGTGGTGAGGCCACATGTATGAAAGTCTCCTGATACTACCCTCCGCCAGATCTGTGAGTTGACAAGTGCATTGTCATCACCCTGATTCATGGTCCATGTCGCATCAGGTAGCCACAACAGACTGCTACCACTGCCATCGGGAAGCCAGCACACCGGTGTGGAGAAGGCTGCCGATCCGAACATCTTGAATGGTGGCCTCCATGAGAGGTCGGCCTCTGGCGAGGAAAGGCGTTCATGCTGGACTTAGTCTATGTGGATTGGAAGTAGAAGATGTAGTATGTACTTTCACAATTGTCCCCTGTTGCACCAGGAGGACAGAGGCAGTATTGTTGATCATGACTCGGCCTCCCGTCCACACATTTGAGGCTTACTGTCGGAGCACCAACCACAGCAGTGCCGTTTCGGGGAGGGGTGGTGGTGCGGGTACATGAGCAGGTGGTGAGGTTGACATCCTGACCTTCAGGACACCAGTCCGGATCAGGATCGCACACTACAGCAACACACTCACATTAGATAGCCCTAAGACGTTCATCACTCACAGGGTATCGCACCAGTGCAAGCACCAGTGACAGTATCCCTTTGCCAGAGATTGTCACACACAACTGCGCACAGGTCCGTCCTGAGAGTCTGTGGTGACGACAGGATGTTGGAGATGTCCTTTTGAAGGAAGTCCCCGAAGGGCTTCATCACATCCGACACTGTAGGGGCTATAGTGCTGGTGAAGGTGCATTCTGCGGGAGAGATATGGATCGAATACTCAATCCACACGAACATGGCGACTAGGGGAGCATGGCAGTGGTTACCCTGGCATGTTTGACCGGTGTGGAAAGGCGAACACTCGCACTGTGAGGTATCTGGGTTCCAGATCCAGAAGACAGGACACATGGCTGGTGGTGGTGTGGAAGGTCAGCAAGACATGTCCTAGAAGCCGATGTTGATGTTGATGTTGTGGGCATACCGACACACTTGCCAGTCTCATTGTCGCGTACATAGCCGAATTCGCAGTCACATCGACACTCATCACTGTTGTACTCTTCATGCTCCACGCAAGTGGGAACAGATAAGCAGACGGGACCGGTCACGATCCAGTCGTTGGCCATGACGGTCACGCTTGTAGCCGACACACCAGTACGCGTGGATGAAGCCTGTATGGCCTGTCCGTTCCTGAACGTTCCCCAGCAGTCCCAGAATCCAGAGGCGTTCCATGCGCATGCAGCTGTTCCCTGCACATCGATTCCAATCCAGTTCGCTCCTATCCGAGATGCCGGCGCAGCAGCAGCACCGCAAAAGATCAAACCGTTGGAAGCGGTGCCGCAGATCATGGATCCTGTGTCGGTGGTACTATCCAGGAGAACCAGGTCGAAGGGTTGAGTGCTGCCGTAGCCAAAGAAGTACTGGTTGGCCGCCGTGAACGGCCACGCCCCTTCGGCACTAAAGGACCAAGTGAATACCAACCTTTGGCCGGACACAGCTTCGGCGATTCCCACCATTCCCCATCCTCTGGCAGCGACATTCAAGAGGGTATAGTCGTTTGAGAGACTGTAGGTCTGGTCTCCCCATTGTAACGTGCTCTTGCACAAGATGGTTCTTCGGTCGGGTGATACGCCGCAGAAGCCAAAAGAACACACCCTGAGCATCGAAGGAGCCCGTCGCAACCGCTCGGGGAGACCGTTCTCTACCCAGTCGGAAGCGAGCGCCTTAAGGTCGGCCGAGTGGGAATAGACAGTCAGACTGCTCATGCCTACGTCGTAGATGAGGCACAGTTGGTCGCACGGGTCTGAGACCACCGCACGATCCCACCACTTGTCGGGCAACGGGGCTCCGGGCTGGAAGAGGCCGACGCTACCGTTGGTGTAGACGACGACGAGCTTTCCATCGAGGAAGGGTTCATTGGAGATGGTGAGAGTGTACACTTTCTCAACCCGGCCTTCGAAGAGAAGGCGAGGCAAGCGGGATCCCATGACTTGAGAGTAGGGTGTTCCTTCTGTAAAGAATACACGGATTAGAGGTCGTTCAAGCAAGCTCTGATCTAGAGGAATTATACCGACGCACTGCCCTAGCGAGAGCCACACTATAATCACACTGAGTACGACCCACATGTTCCACTGCCTTCGCCAAGAGCGAGGTGTCTGTGCCTGATGTGGCGACATCCCTGCAGTTCAGCTTGCTTCGTGGGTGTTTGTATTATCACTGCAGGCCCCGTCTCTCTCCGCCCACCGAGCTTGGCGCTCCTAGATCTCCTTAAATAGAGATGCAGCTGAGCTCAACTTCTCGAGTTGGTTACGACAACCTCCCAATGGGAAGAGTCATGATCACGCTGATTACGAACACCAGCAGGATCAGATACTTCGAATTCCAGAATGGCTTGTTCTGGCAATTCCTTTTCTTTTCTTTCTTTTCTTTCTTTTCTTTTTTCATTTTCTTTTAGGCGCGTTACAGAAGCAGATTTTGAATCAGAACAAAGGAACAAATAACGAAAAGATGCCCCGAAAGCACGATGCCACCATGCATCTCGTGGCCATTGCGATGTTGGCCGCCGCGGCAGTCGCGAGCGCGGATTGGGACATCCGATATCATCTCGGATCGAAGACGCCCTACTGGCCGCAGCAGAGCGCAACCAACTACACCGCCCCGCCCGACGGCTGCTACCCCGTCCATTACAATCTTCTCGCCCGTCATGGATCTCGCAAGCCCGGCGAGTACGTTCTTTTCTGAAGCTTTGTTTTCATTATAACCTTTTAATTGCATCCATGTAATTGGACTTTTGAATTGAACATCAAAAATAATAGGCATTTTTCAAGACGTACTGATATTAATTAAAAAATATTCCATTAATTTTAAACGTGAAACTACAAAAACATTCAATTAATATTTTCTTTGTAGTTCGGACATTGAGGCGTTCGACAAGTTCTACACGCTTTTGGAGCAGTACTACAATGCGATGGGTACGGTGCTGCAAGTTGGGCTGTGATGATGGTTATGTGTAGCATTCACTCATACTCAGACGTGCGTGCATTTCGTTCAGATGCCTATCCGTGGATGAAGAACTGGACCAATCCATTTGAGCTCGAAGATGCCGACGTGCTCACGGTACGCTTAGAGCTTCTTGATTTGTTATGTGTGTGTGCGTGTGTGGGAAGAAGTTGCAATCAATGCAGAGCACGAAATGAAGAAGCACTAAGGACCAAACCCTTCTCTTGCTCAGATTCAAGGTGAATGGGAACACTATGAAATGGCCAAGCGAGCTTTGACGACATACAAAGATCTTCTCAAGTACCCTTTTGAGGTATGAAGTTTGGATTGCGACGTTCACTCCGCTCAAACTTACTTCTTGCTTCGCCTAGCCTTCGGTCTATGACATTCACTCAACCGAGGTTTCCCGTGCCGGCCAGAGCGCTAATTCGTACAGCTTTGGACTGGTAACCACTGCTTACTCCTTGTTATTCAGGCAGTCACTGATAACTCAGCATTCATAACTGCAACGAATAGTTTGAAGGCAAGGGTCAAGTAGGGCAGACCAACTATGATCCGTTCTTTATCATCAGCTACGATAAGAAAACCGATTACATACTGCGATTCTTTTCAACCTGCCCTGCCTATGTAACGCAGGTCAAGAAAAACAAGCAATGTACTACCCTGTGTAGCAAAAGATGCGCAAAGTTTCTCATCATAGTGTTTCTGCAGCTACTGCGGAGAGCAAGCTCTATGGGCTGCAGCACTTGCCTGCTCTGGCCGAAAAGCTCACCAAACGCATCAACATCACAGGATGGAACCTCACAATTGACGAGGCACGACGTTAAAACTTGACTTTATGCATGCCATCTACTGTGCTGAATTATTGTACAATATTCAGGTTAAAACGTTGTGGACACTTTGTACCTTCCAGCTGTCCGCCCAGAACATTACAAGTACTTACTTGTGCTGCTTGTCGTCACCGCTACGTTTTCTAACGTCAGCTGTCAATGTACACAGACCAGTTTTGCAGCTTCTTCACTGAGGAAGATGTCGCCATTATGAATTATATTGATGACCTATCTTCGTACTGGGTCAAGGGCTATGGTTATCCGATCAACTACGAAATATCTTGTCTGCTCATGCAGAACTTTGTGGTGAGTGGTTATGCTTGTGCAATTTATCTTACACTACCCTGACGTTCGTTCCTCCCTTAGAATTCAATCACTAAAGTAATAACAAGTCATGTGGACAAGTTTTCTCGTCGGGCTACGCTCCGTTTCGCGCATGCTGAAACTATTTTACCCTTCATAAGGCAACCTCCTCGACCTGATAGACCTTTTCCGTCTTTGTTCCTATCTTTATCTAGACTAAATGGCTTTGTTACAATAGCTTGCTCGGCTTGTTCAACGATACAGTTCCTCTTAGGGCCAACAATACTCAGCAGCAAATAGACCAGCGTCTCTGGCGCCAGAGCAACCTATCTCCTTTTGCTGCCAATATTGCCTTGGTTACCTATAACTGTTCCAAGCCTGGGGCACGTCGACCCTCTCTTTTTCCTGTGACACTCCCCACTAATAAAATGATGCAGGCACCACCCGACTTCCGTGTGAAGTTGTTGCACAACGAAAAAGAATATAAGGTGCCGCAGTGCGAGCAGCTCTATTGCCCTCTGGAAAGGGTAGGTTTATCACTAGCTCTTCCTCAAGAGAATATTAATCATGCTGAGTTGCTTTGTGTAGTTCAAGGAAATCTATGCCTCTGCACTCTCGTGCAACTTTACGACTTTGTGTGGTATTGAAGCTTGTCCAGCAAGCGGGTACGTTGAATGTTTCTTGTGGGCTCGCCATTTTCTGACGAACTTGTGATGACGCAGTGGCGGAGACAGCGATGACGTAAAGAATCTGATATCCCACAAAACTGCTGTGATCGTCATCGTGTGCGTTGGCGCAGGAGGAATCTTCCTTGGCGCGCTGGCTGTGAGTTCGATTATGCTCCTGCACCGTTGCCTCAAGCGAAGGCGCGAGGAACACGGTACTCATCATCGCCTTCTGCAGCTACTTTATGGTATGACTGATTGCGGAGTGTGAACAGGATACGAGCTTGCGGCGGACTCGGTCATCCTCTAACAGGCCTTCCTCTATTGTCTAGGGAAGTTCTGCTTAACATCGCTAAACTTACATACTCATTTGTCTTGGTGTCATTGTACAATCTCTTATTTTAAGACATTTGTTGGCTGACAACTCTTGCGTATTAGGAAGTCGTCAAGAGCAAGGTTGTCGTAGCTCCAGGCTGCTGCACCACGACGGCCGCTCGGGCTGCCCGTATGCGCAGCATGTCCTGCAGAGCTTCCCTGTCAGCCTTGCGTACAATCGTTTCAGCGTAGGTTCGGAAGTTGTCTACGAACGGGCAGCCGTCCGTCTCCTTCGCTATGCGTAACTTGCCGCTCTCACATACCCACAGGTCCTTACACACCTCAAGTAAGAAAGCGCAGTTGTGGCTGACCGCAAGTACGGCTCCCGGGAAGGTCTTCAATGCGGCAGCGAGAGCGGAGATGGTCTCCCCGTCCAGGTGGTTCGTCGGCTCGTCCAGCAGAAGCACGTCTAGCGGCACATCATCGGCGAAGACATCAGCCAGCACCAGCCGCACGCGCAGACCTCCGCTCAAGGCGCCAATAGGGAGCAACGCCAAGTCGCCGCTGAGACCGAACTGACCCAGGTGCTTCCGCGCATCTGGGTCACCGCCGCTCAGCAGGGAAGAGCTACGGTGTCTGCTCAGGAGGAAGTCGACGCTCGACTCGTCCAGGTGGCCATCGAGTAGGGCCAGCTGATTCTGATCCACCACTGCAATCCGTCCTGATCGACGAATCTCGCCCCGGCTGACCACAGCTGGAGCTGGATTGCCAGCCAGGGAACGCAGCAGCGTAGACTTGCCCGCTCCATTCTCGCCGACGAGCGCGATCCGATCGCCCGCGTACACCTGGGCATCCAAGCTCGATAGAAGATCACCACCGCGAGCTCCGCCTGGCGTTGATGAAGTTGCAGGCGGGTAGCGCAAGCATGTGGAGCGGAGTTCGAGGAGAGGCTGACCGGCGTTCCGCTTGGACTGCTGATGCACTTTGGGGAGGCTGATCTTGGTTGTTCGCTGCTTCTGCACTGCCGAGGCCTTCGACGGCAGACGCACGCTCTTCTCGTCGTACTTCTTGAGCGAGAAGAGCTTGAACTTCTTGCCGTCCTCTCGGTACAGGCCGATCCGGCTCGCGTTCTTGCGCTCGCGGCTCGCGGCCTGCTTGAGCGCTTTATCGTTTCCCGCGCGCCGCGCGTTGTTCCGCAGCTGCCCTGTGCTGGCCTGCTGCCTGGCCTCCTCTCGCTGGCGGTTGTCGTAGATGTGCTCGTGGAAGCGCCGGTACTCGGCCGCCTTCTCCTCGAAGGCGGCGTAGTTCCCGGCCATGCTCTGCAGCTGACATCCGTTGATGCTGAGAATGTCGGTGGCCACCAGATCAAGGAATGCAGCATCGTGCGACACGATGATGCACGTCATGCTCTTGGCCGACCGGAGCAGCCCTGCTAGCTGGAACACAGCATGGAGGTCGAGATGGTTGGTCGGCTCGTCGAGGAAGAGGATGCTCGGCTTGGCGAAGAGCGCTCGGGCCAGCTCGAGACGCGTGCGCCAGCCGCCCGAGAGATTCGACACGCTGCCGTCCCGCATCGTCTGCGTGAAGCCCAGCCGTCGCAGCAGTTTGTCGGCCTGCTCCTCGGCATCGCTCCCGCTCTGTTCCTCCAACTCCAACATCAGTTCGCCCATCCGCTCGGCAGCCGCCGGATCGGCGTCTCCCTCAGCCAGCGCCTCCTCAAGCCGCTCCAGCTCCCGGAGCAGACCGGCGCGCCGCGCGTCGCCGCAGGTACAGTACTCGCGCACCGACTGCGTGCACGTCGCGTTACGCTCGGCGTCGGTCTGACCGACGTACTGCACGTTGAAGCTGGCATCCTCCTGTTCGATCTGCTCGCGCAGCGCCTGCAGCAACGTCGTCTTGCCGGCGCCGTTCTCGCCGATCAGACCGTAGCGGTGGCCTCGCTGCAGTGTGAAGTGTGCTCGGGTCAGGAGAAGCCGGTCCTCCACGGCGAGCTCGATGCTGCTGCCGCTGAACACGGTGTCTCCCTGTTCGCTGATGTGGAACTCACCCACAAACGTCACTGCCACGCCCTCTACGTCGTCCATCGTCAAACGTCAAACGTTGAGTGTGCTCACGTCGTTGTTGTTATCTCTTTGAAGAAATGTACAAGTAAGTAACAGTCAACAGATTTGAATAAATCCCCCTATCTGCGGTGAAATAACACAGAACTCTTTCTGCCCCTACACACGAATGCTCTCCTCCCAATTCTAGCAACAAGCCGGCAACCGGTCCTTTCCGTATTTCTTCTTCGGCATATTTTTTCTTTTTCTTTTCTTCATTTTCTCAAACTTCTTTTAATTTTCCTTTTGGTAAGTGTTTCGGAAATTATCAAACAGAAATTTCGTAATTCTCCCTTTTTCCTGACGTCTAACTTTGCCTTCGTCTCTGACTCCATCAAAAGATGAATCACGAAGGTGAATTGCCATCTTGCCTTTTCAAATGAATAATCACTTTTGTTGGACGAATTTCCACCAACCCAAAAACAAAATCTCATCTCATTACTCTGATGCAGAACCAGAGCAGATTAACGTTCCGGGCGTTGATGCCCCGACTCTGGCCCAATTGGATGAGCAGGCCCAAGCCAAATTGGCTGAATTCCGAAAATCGGTCCTGGTATTCCAGTTCCTGATCTTCTATCACGGTTTCCCGCTTGATCTTCTCATTCTTCTTCTTTGTGTTTATGTGCAGGAAGGGACAGAATGGACTCAGAAACAACTTGAATTCATGGACGGTGCGTTTGACGCCGAAGATGGACAAAAAGTAGGTGACGAGGGACTGAAACGAGACTTTTACAACATGTTTTGTTGCGCAGACTATACTCTCTATCGATATCTCAAGGCGCGGGACTGGCGATTCGATGCCTCCAAGGCCATGCTCGTTGAGACAATGAAGGTATAATGGCGCTGATGGTCATGCGTCATCATCACAACGATCATGATGTGTCTGCGCGTTACTCTCGTGAGCAAGTTTTGCGCTTACTGAGATGTCATTCTTCATTTATAACATCAGTGGCGCGCTGAGTTTAAGCCCGATGAGATCACAACCGACATGGTTGCTTCATCCATTCGCCTTGCAGGCATGGTACACGTCTTCTTAAATGGATGCCGCTTCTGCACACATGTGCTTCCTGGGAGTTACATGCACTCTAATCAATCGTGACTGTCAATTTTACCCCTAGTACCACCATGGGTACGACAGACATAAACGCCCCATGATCTACCTCAAGGTAGCTGAGAAGCTTGATCCGCACACTCGTCTGGAAAAGATGCAATTTATGATCTTCACGATCGAGCAAGCCATCAAGGTACCGCTTAACCTGCTTATAGTAGCGTTTATTCAAGACATGCTTATCACACTTGCACGCGGACAGCGAATGGAGAAGGAGCGAGGAGTTGAGAAGATGGTCTGGTGTGTCAACTGTCATAACTACAATTTCAAATATAACGGCGAGTTTGGCTTCGCTCGAGAACTGCTCTCTATCCTACAGGTATGCCCAGCCTTGCTCCCCCAAAAATGGTCGCATTCTGATTGCCATGTACTACTGAACAATGCAGAACCATTACCCTGAGAGGCTGGGCGTGCTGATCCTTGTCGATGCGCCATTCGTATTCCGGGCCTTTTGGAAAGTGATCTCGCCCTTCGTCGACGCAAAGACGCTTAAGAAGGTGGTGTTCGTGAGTGGCAACGAGAAGGAGAAGCGAAAGGCTCTGGAGGTACGCGAGCTCTTTGCACTGCTCTCTGCGTAGCTTCTACTCAACATCCATTTTCTTATGGCTCTGCTGTAGGAGTTCATCGACCTGAAGGACCTTCCGAAGGCGTATTCGGGTGACAGCGACTTTGTGTTCGACGCTGAGGAACACATTGCATGGCTGAAGCAGGGTGAAGCGGAGGAACACGCCAAAAAGGAGGAGAATGAGCCAGAGGCTCCCACGGCGGATGACGGCGAGAAAGCCAAAGAAAAGATTGAACAAGAGGAGGAAGTGAACGAGTAAATCAAGATGAGGACCTTCCTGCCGAGCCTTGTTTTATTAGCATTGCCCGTTAACGATTTTGACTTAGCCTTCACGCAAGATGGTGCCGAGCTTCTGCAAAGCATCGAGAGTGCCGCTAGAGAGGTGGATGACTGATGATGCTGTGCTTGGATCATGATCCACAGGGGTAGGATTAATGCGGACGATAGTGGCCTGGCCTGGCGGTAGTTCCTTCACCATCCTTTCAAAATGCACTCGCACTTTGGGTAGCCGCAGCCCTACGCCGATCTCCAATAGGACAATAGAGGTACTCGGATCGTTCTTGATGATCTGCTGCACGCTCTGGCACCAGTTCATGAAGAGAGCAGACTCCTGCTCGTTCTCGATGAAACAATAATCTGGTACGGAGCACTGTTAGCACTGAGGTTGCTTGGAGAGAAGACTAGGCATGGGTAGAAATTTACCTCCGAAGCCATAGACAGACGGGCGGGCAAGTTTGCCACAGGAGGGACAGGTGGGATGGTTGCCCCACGACGTGGGATCAACTGAAGTGGGTGCCGCTTTAGGCGGGCCAGCAGGAGCAGACATGGTTCCTTCATCATACTCAATGGCGTAATCCGCCGGCACAGCCCAAGTTCGCTTCGTGCAGGGACCGTCAAAGTGTTTGAATGGCGGGCTTGTACTGTTTGAGTGGGCAAGAGAAGTTAGAACAGAGCTACCAGAAGTCATAGAGTCTCCATCGTACCTGCCCTCTCTCTTGAGGCCTGCACACTGCATTCTCTCGTACGTGCCATGCACTTGGAATACCTCTTCTGGCTGAAAGCCCGAGCGCACAAAGAAACCATCTACATTGGTAGTGTACACGAAGACGCGGCCCGGCAGAGCAGACACATTGAGCCCCTGAAGTGGGCGAATGCTCATCGGGTCGTTGAGTTGAGAATGCAGTTCTTGAACAACTGCTTCTGCACCTTGATCAACCAAGAGTAGCGTATCGTGAGTCCAATCAATTCCACATAAAAAAGCATCAGCAGACTTACCTGTGGCAGAGAAGATGCCATCGCGCCACTCCTTCAAGATGTGGTAGCCAGCGTGTGGGCTAGCCTCGCGGTACTTGGTCAGATTCATTCCCGCCCAGCCAAAGAAGCGCTCGGGATTCTTCACCAGAAGAGACGGATCGCACACATCGCGATAGTCCAGCTTGGTACGCTGAAAGAACTCGAGCTTGGACACATCTCCGTACACTGCCAGCAGCATTGTTACCACATCAACCTGAACGCAGAATTCAGCACTCAAACCTCCCAGGGACGTACCTGGCAGACCCGAATCAGCGGACATGCCCGCACCAGCACCCACAAGCAGGAAAGTAGCCCGACGCAGGGCTTCGGCCGCTCTCTGGTATTGTCCATCCTCCTCCATAGTGGTGGTGATGACCTGCTGCTCCTTCGTTCAGTGTAGTGTTTGATGTTTCTTCTGCTATTTGTGTTCAAGGTTTATACGGCATGTCCGGCTTTCGTCGCCATCAAGGTCTTGGCTGTTCAGAGAACGTCCTCTTCGGCCTCTTGTGGTGTTACTGGAAGCGCGGAAAAAAGAAAAGAAAAGAAAAGAAAAGAGCAGCGTGTGAAAAGAAAATCAAAAAGAAAACAAAAGATGGACCAAAACGTTTTTCTTTTTCACAAATCAGATACACCCTCTTAGAAGATGAAGAACGCCAAGCGTGATGGTCGCCCAATCATCACTTCTTCTTGCTCCTGCTGATCCTCTCCTCCTGCAAGGAACGAATAAAGATATAAATAATTCTGAGATTCATTTTCCTGACCCCGGAGGGCCATATGGACGTACTCGGAAGAGCGTGTGTGTGCCGAGGACTGGGTCGTACTTCTGCAGGAAGAGCTTGCGCGTAGCGGCAGGGTTCTTAGTGGTCGTGTAGAAGAACCCCGTGCCGGCCAAGCTCACCAGCTTCACCACCATGTTCTATAATTTATGTGATTAACAAACTTCCATTAAATCCTCCCGGTACACCCGCGAGATTATTAAAAGAAGGAGAAGAAAAAGGGTTGGAATGAACTGACCTTGTTCTTCTTGCCCTTTGCCATCTCTTGATCGATTAATTTTTTCAATTCCTAACCGCGTGAAGAAAAGGTGAGAAAATCAGCAGAAAAACTGGAATTTCAGGCAGGCGGACATTTGAAGAATTCCAAGAATATTCCAATTTTCCGCTTCGCACAACCAAGACAACGGCGACATCATCTGCAGCGTGATAGTCCTTTATCAATCGATACATCGTCCACACGTCATCCACTGCTACACTGTCCTACACACGATACAAAAGATCGATTACTTTTCCACACGGACAGGCACAAGAAACACCAAAATGGAGAGCAAATCGAGGGAGCAATTCCAGGAGGAATACAATGCCATCGAGGAGAAGCAGGCAACCCTTCAGAAGGAGTTCGTAGATCTGAAGAAGGCCAAGGCAGACAAGGCCAAGATTGATGATGTGCTCAATCGCCTCAAGGAGGGCAAGGAGGAACTTGCTGCACTGGTACCTCCTTCCGATCTCATCTGAAAATTTGTCGTTCTACAAAAATCTCTGGCACCTATTTCGATTACTTATTTTTATTTTTTTCTCCTCTGTTAACAGCAAAAAGAATTCAAAACCCTCTTCCCTGAGGAAACTCTGTACGTGGCCCATCTCTCACTGGCTGTGCCTAATTTATAGATCGAGTAATCAATTAATTAATTCTTTTATACCAAAAACAGGGGCAAAACCAAGGCGAAGCCGAAAGAGAAGAAGGAACAGGTCGTGGCCAAGAAGGAGAAGTTCGAGGTAGAGGTGGAGACCTACACCCTCCCCGATGAGCTGCTTCCTGGCGTGGGAGTGGAGACCACTAGTACGGCAGCTTATCTCCTTAGATCCTGCTAACTCCGCTTCATTCTTGACAGACACTGACCAAACTGTGTTCGGACATATGCAGACCCAATCCTACCGGTTGAAGGCAAGCGCAACATCCTGATCACCAGCTCATTGCCCTATGTAAATAATGTCCCCCATCTGGGCAATATCATCGGCTGCGTTCTCAGTGCTGATGTCTTCGCCAGGTACCTTACAGCGCCATTCTTGAAGCTGATGTAGAGCATCCTAACAACACAATGTATGACGATCTGCAGGTACTGTCGTCTTCGTGGCCACAACATCGTCTACATCTGTGGCACGGACGAGTACGGAACGGCCACGGAAACCAAGGCACTACAGGAGGGTCTCACCCCGATTGAAGTGTGCAACAGGTACTACAAAGTTCATAAGGAAATCTATGAGTGGTTTGGAATTCAATTCGATAAGTTTGGTCGTACCACTACCGAGCAGCAGACCAAGTACGTCCTGCTGTCGTTGAAACCGCTGTGCTTATATCTTACGATCCATCAATGTCAAATAGGATTGCCCAGGATATCTTTTTGGACATTCAGAAGAATAATTACTTGGTCACCAAGTCACTTGAGCAGCTCTTCTGCCTCACATGCCAAAAGTTCCTTGCTGATCGTTTTGTCGAGGGTACTTGCCCGAAGTGCGGCTTCAACGATGCTAGAGGAGATCAGTGCGACGGTTGTGGCGGTCTGTTGAACCCGATTGAGCTCATCAATCCACGATGCAAGACATGCGGCTCTACTCCGGAGGTACGTGTGACCCGTATGAACGTGGCTATACGCGTCTACTAAGCGCCCTCTCTCTTGTAGGCCCGATTCTCCGAGCATCTCTTCCTTGATTTACCCCAACTTGAAGGAAAGCTCAACGAGTGGGTGGACTCATCCATTAGCACTGGCACCTGGTCGCAGAACTCGATCTCGACGACCAAGGATAAGTGGCTCAAGGAAGGCCTTCAGCCACGCTGCATCACCCGTGATCTGAAATGGGGCACGCCTGTTCCCTTGGAGAAGTACAAGGACAAGGTATTCTACGTATGGTTCGATGCTCCGATCGGCTACATCTCCATTACTGCTAATTACACCGAGGAATGGGAGAAGGTACCGTCCTTTTGCTTCTTTGTCGGTAAGTCGAACCTGGCTGATGATTGTTCTGTAAACCAGTGGTGGAAGGACCCCAAAAACGTGGAGCTTTACCAGTTCATGGGGAAGGACAACGTGCCGTTCCATTGCGTCATCTTCCCAGCTTCGCTCATAGCTACCGGTCAGGAATGGACACTGCTCAATTCTATCAGCACCACGGAGTACCTCAACTACGAGAATACACAATTCTCCAAGAGCAGAGGTACCGGCGTCTTCGGAGATGCTGCTAAGGACACCGGCATTCCTGCCGAGGTGTGGCGATACTATTTGCTGAGCAACAGACCCGAAACTAGCGACAGTGACTTCAGCTGGGAGGATTTCGGTGCGAAGAACAACAACGAGCTTCTGGCTAATCTCGGCAACTTCGTCAACCGCTGCCTCAAGTTTGTGAAGGATCGCTACCAGTCAGTAGTACCACCTCTTGGACCGCTTGCGGAGGATGATCATCTCCTCATCAAGGAGGTGAACGAGCAGCTCGAAATTTACATCAAGGATTTGGACGCCATGAAGATGAAGGCGGCCCTCCAGACAGCGATGCACATTTCGAGATTGGGCAACAACTACCTCCAGAAGCAGGAGCCGTGGAAGCTCATCAAGTCCGACGCTGAGCGCTGCGCTACGGTGCTTCATATCGGCATCAACCTAACGAAGCTGCTTACTGCCGTGCTCGAGCCCTTCATTCCACACTTCTCCGAGAAGGTGCTGCGCTTGCTGCAGCTCGACCATTCTCCGATACCCGACAGCTGGAAGTTCGAGGTGCCTGCTGGTCATACTATCCACGATGCCGTGCCTATCTTCCGTCAGATCAAGGAACAGGAGCTCAAGGCGTTCTCTCTTCGGTTCGCAGGCAAGCAGGCGCCCGAGGGTAAGGTGAACAGTCCGTGAAGGCCCTACCCCCCAATCCATCTTGTGTTTGCCTCTCTTTCTCTAACATGAATACCCTCTTTTTCTCTTGGCTACCCATTGGTGGTTGCTATTTAAAATTATCAACTGTGTGAGTAGGGACTGTGTCCAAATGGGTAAGGACGCCCGCACACTATGCCAGTTAGGCCGTGTGGCGGACAGGGGTTCAACTCCTCACGGTTCCTGTTGTCCTTTTCCACAAGAAGAAAATGCGGCCACTTATCAAACCTAGCCCACCTTGACTAGGCGGCACGTTCATGTCCAGAGGTTTGGTTGTGTCTGGGAGTCAGCCACAACTGGAGGCCGAGGGCCACCACTCCAAGGATCGCTCGCAAGGTGTTCTTCGGGAACCCGCGTAAGAAAACCGCAATCCCTTCCTCGCCAGATCCTCAATGTACTCCACGGTAACGCTGTAGGCCATATCAGTGGGTGCAGCGAGCATCGTGCGCCTCCTGATCACGACAAGGCAAGGTTGTAGTTACGTGAACCACTTGAAAAGTCTCTATCCATAACTCAAACATCATACTCTCTCGACCTTGTCTTCTAACTCTAACAACAGGCTAGTGATTTTACATGGGCTTAGCAGAATTTGGCCAAATGTTAGGAGATTTAATATTTCTGGTCTTAGAAGATATGACAACACGGACAAGGGTGATCAGACCAACAAACCTGTCCATTCGGATAATTTCCAAGTTTGCGCCACCAGGAGAGTTTCCATAATCGCAAAAAGGATCCGGCAACAAAATCCCCGGTATCGCCGTCATGCAGTACAAAAGCAGCACGACGGCTCACTAACAGTCAGCTACACTCAGATACAAACATAAACACAAACATAAACATGGCAACACTGCCAACGTCGAGCAAGGTCATCGTGTTGGCCTCATATCCCACTGGCAAGCCAACTCTGGACAACTTCAAGACTGTTGATCTTCCCCTTCCTGCGCAGCTTGGTGCTGGCGAGGTTCATATCCAATCCCATCCATTGGCAATAATTATTTCATAATTATTTATTTCTCATTATTATTATGATTATGATTATTATGATGGTGATGATGATGATGATGATTATTATTATTATTAATAATTGTTATGAAACAACAGGTGCTTTTTCGAACTGAGTGGCTGTCCGTTGATCCCTACCTCCGAGGCCGACTGCGTCCTAACGTCAACAGCTACGTTCCGCCATTCGAACTCAACAAGCCCATTTTTTCTACCATTGTCGCACGTGTTGAGGCCTCCAATGATCCCAGCTTAAAGCCAGGAGACCTTGTCGTCTGTACATGAACCCAACGTCGATCATGTTGAAGTGCTCAGGGTGAGTGGCTGACAATTGTGTGATATGTGTGTTGGCAGCGCTTCTGCCCTGGCAGGAGTACATCGTGATCAAGCCAGCCGAGTACCCCTTACCACCGATCTACAGCTTGAAGAAGCTTGACTGGCTGCCCAACGGCGTCTCGCCCAGCCAGACTCTGGGTGCCGTGGGCATGCCTGGTCTCACTGCCTACTTTGGCTTGCTTCGTACGGCCAACAACATGATCAACACACATTTTGAGTTCATGCAACATGGTTTGCTTAGACAATGACAACCTCTGCATACAGATGTCACGGAGCCACAGGCTGGCGAGACGGTGTTTGTGAGTGGTGCAGCCGGCGCTGTTGGAGCACTTGTTGGCCAGATTGCAAAGCTCAAGGGTGAGTGTCCCTCCTTGTATTTGCTCTTTGAGTTTGCTGTGTCTGTCTACTGCATCTCACCAGTCTGCCTGTTGATGATCAGGCTGCCGAGTGGTGGGCACAGCAGGAGAAGACGACAAAGTGGAGTGGCTGAAGAAGGAGCTTGGATTCGATGAAGCCTTCAACTACAAGAAAG
Organism: Acanthamoeba royreba; assembly: GCA_000826365.1. NCBI lineage: Eukaryota > Discosea > Longamoebia > Acanthamoebidae > Acanthamoeba > Acanthamoeba royreba. Next base: position 63,911 of record CDEZ01023684.1, read on the forward strand.
TGGCCAGCCTGAGGGAAGCCATTGCTCAAGCATGTCCCAAAGGCATCGATGTCTACTTTGACAACGTGGGCGGAGTCATCAGCGATGAAGTCACTCTGCAGCTGAACAACTTTGGTCGCATCTCTGTCTGTGGTCAGATCTCTGTGTACAACGAAGAGAACCCAGTCACTATCAATGGCCCCAGGTAAGTCTCTCTGCATTTGATGCCTCTCCTTTGCTCAGTGCTCATCTGTCGGTGATCTATATGTAGGCTTGATTCTGTCATCCTTACTCAAAACATCAAGAAGGAGGGCTTTGTGATCAGTACACGTCCTAAGTGGGTCAGAGAGTTCCCAGATGTACTCAAGCAGTTGGCATCTTGGGTGGCAGAAGGCAAGATCAAGGCCCGCGAGACTGTGGTCGAGGGATTGGAGAACGCGCCTCAGGCATTCATCAATCTGTTCGAGGGCACCAACACAGGCAAGATGGTGGTCAAGGTTGCTCCTGATACGCACTAAGCTCTGTCTCTGCAATGTCTGTTTTGTGTTTGATAATGAACGCCTTGCATGTTTCCTATGGAAAGCTTCTTCGGAGTTGGGATGTATCCTTCTTTCATATGAACACATGATCCTAAGCACTTTACGAATCGCCCTCTGCATTGATAATGTTGAGTCATGATCCTTCAACAAAACGGTTGTAGCGTACAACAACGTGACAGGTACGGTGACAATACAGTGTTTGTCGACAGAATGGAGGAAACTGATAACAGTAATATTTACCAATAGAGGAGTCAGCTCCGAGCCACTTTCTTAAAGCGGCGCGGCGAGGGCAACTACGCCGAGCGACTTTATGAAAGCCGCGCGGCGATTGAGCACCAACCCAATACTTAGGGCGACTTGATTGTTCTAACATCCACACCCAGATACCGACATACACAGATACACAAGCATGTCTCAGCTAACACTGCCCACGTCGAGCAAGGCCATCGTGTTGGCCTCCTATCCCACTGGCAAGCCAACTCTGGACAACTTCAAGACTGTTGATCTTCCCCTTCCTGCACAGCTTGGTGCTGGCGAGGTTCATATCCAATCCCATCCATTGGCACAATTGATCATTTATTCTTCTTGATGACACCGTAACAGGTTCTCTTACGAACTGAGTGGCTGTCCGTTGATCCCTACCTCCGAGGCCGACTGCGTCCCCACGTCTACAGTTACTTCTCACCTTTTGAAGTCAACAAGCCCATCGAGTCGACCATTGTCGCACGTGTTGAGGCCTCCAATGATCCCATCCTGAAGCCTGGAGATCGCATACTCTGTACATGAACCCAACACCAGTCATGTTGAGTTGATTGTCAAGTGTTTGGGCTGCGCCTACATGCGTGGCTATCGTGCGTGACATGGAGAACAGGTGGTTGACAAATGTATATGGTGTACATATTGGCAGCGCTTCTGCCCTGGCAGGAATACATCCTGATCAAGCCTGCCGAGCATCACGTGCCAGATGTTTTCAGATTGCAGAAGCTTGACTGGCTACCGAGCAACGTATCGCCTAGTCACACCCTGGGTGCCGTGGGCATGCCTGGTCTCACTGCCTACTTTGGCTTGCTTCGTACGATCATCAACATTGTCAACTGAATGCGTTATTGCTGCTTGGTTTGCTAATTCTGTTTGTGATCCTTGCCATCAGATGTCACGGAGCCACAGGCTGGCGAGACGGTGTTTGTGAGTGGTGCAGCCGGCGCTGTTGGAGCACTTGTTGGCCAGATTGCAAAGCTCAAGGGTGAGTGTGTTTCCCTGTGTACTTGTCATCTGCGTCTGCTGCGTCTCACCAGTCTGTTGATGATCAGGCTGCCGAGTGGTGGGCACAGCAGGAGAAGACGACAAAGTGGAGTGGCTGAAGAAGGAGCTTGGATTCGATGAAGCCTTCAACTACAAGAAAGTGGCCAGCCTGAGGGAAGCCATTGCTCAAGCATGTCCCAAAGGCATCGATGTCTACTTTGACAACGTGGGCGGAGTCATCAGCGATGAAGTCACTCTGCAGCTGAACAACTTTGGTCGCGTCTCTCTCTGTGGTCAGATCTCTGTGTACAACGAAGAGAACCCAGTCACTATCCACGGCCCCAGGTAAGTCTTTGCCTTTCCATGGAAACACCTCTCCTCCTTTCATCAGCAGCTCATCACCATCCTGAATCTCGTGCTGATGTAGGCTTGATTCTGTCATCCTTACTCAAAACATCAAGAAGGAGGGCTTTGTGATCAGTACACGTCCTAAGTGGGTCAGAGAGTTCCCAGATGTACTCAAGCAGTTGGCATCTTGGGTGGCAGAAGGCAAGATCAAGGCCCGCGAGACCGTGGTCGAGGGATTTGAGAACGCGCCTCAGGCATTCATCAATCTGTTCGAAGGCACCAACACAGGCAAGATGGTGGTCAAGGTTGCTCCTGATGCGCACTAAGCTCTGTCTGTGCTGATGCGCAGTAAGAGTTTTCTCCCTCCCTCACTAGCCAGGCACTCAGTCTGAGCTCTGTCTTCACTGAGCATGTTAGTTTTAGAATGAATGCCACACACTAACGCAGCACTATCGCCATCCCTGCTTCACCCCAAGGAAGGTGTAGACTCAACGAGACATCGTCCTTGTCCCTACTCCTCATTGGATATCGGCTTCTCCTACCTCGCCTTTCACAGAATGTGACTGGCTGACGGACAAACCAATCAGTGTACTTCACTCAAAAGCTCCTTCTCCTTCATCGAATCCAAGCACACACCACACACACACACACGGTGAACACATGACACAGGAGGAACGGTTCGGCGTGGGTCGCCTCCGGCAAGACCTACCCTCAGCAGAGCGTGTGTGCAGCGCTGCTGCCAACAGCGACGACGATGACGATGACGATGACGGGCTGATGGGCCTGCCGCTGGAGGTGTGGTACTACGTGTTCGCCCGCTTGGAGGCCACCGACGCCATGCGCCTCATGCTGGTCTGTAGGTCGTGGCACAACGTAGTCAACTCAACAGGTCCACATTTTTCCACTTTAAACTTTTAAATGTATCTCAATAATTCGAATTATTTATTTTTTTAAAATTCTGCTTAATCCTTAAATGATAAGAGTAATAATTCTGCCAAAAACTTAATTAAAAATGAAGTATAAATTATAATGCAGCGAGCTGGGTGTGGGCGGCGTGGTACCGCAAGCGATTCCCTCGGAGCACGGCCAAACCGCGCACGCCTTCGCGCTGGCGTAACCTCTACCTCCTACGGTGCGACCACCACATGTCTTGTCCCGAGCACGTGGCGTCCGGCTAACAGGGCGTGAGCGCCACACTGCAGACTACGAGAAGAAAAGATCAAGGCGAAGGAGAAGAGGCAGAAGAAGCTGCTGGAATCCCTTGACACCGCCGACGGTGAAGACGATCAATCGTATTTAAGGCCACGCACATACTTCAATTGATCGATCGTCATCATTGGGTGGCGCAACTACTCCAGAACGCGCACAGAGTCTTCGTCTCTAACATCGTCGGCGAGTCGGCGATGACTTGTATCGTAGGGAAGCAGGAAGGCGGCAAGCGCACCTATGATGAGGTTGGCGCTTGTAACGATCAACAGTGCAAACACGGAGACGTCCATCAGCATGCCATTTACGAACTGAGCTGTAAGCGCCGCTAAGCGTCCGCTGGCCGTCAGGAGGCCCTGTCAAGAAGGGAATCAGAATAGAACCATTAGACCAAAGAAGAGATAGTCGTACCATCGCCGATGTGCGCTGTTTTGTAGGGAAGGACTCAGTGGAGAGACAGTCGAGTGTGTTCCAACATCCACAAGAGATTGCGTTGAAGAGGCAGGAGATGCCAACGACAGCGACCATAGAGTTCTGAACAAAGGCCAGCACGATCACGAGTCCCATAGAGACCATCAATGACGAACCCAGGAGGTTCTTTCTGCCCACACGGTCGATGACCAGAGACACAATGATGTTGCCGGGCAGGTTTGCAGCGGCTACAATGAAAGTGTCTTGATAGATGTCTGGCGAGAATCCAACCTATCACAAAGTGAAGTGTGAATGCTCGTCTTGCAGAACTATGCGACTTGAAAGAGAAGTCTTACCTTTGCGAAGAGAGATGGAAGCCACAGCGTGAGGCCATACCACCCGAAGTTGAGAGCCCACCATACAACTATCATAAGAATAGTTGTTCGAATGATTGAGGGATGGAACAAGTCCATCATCGGGCCCAGAAGGGTATTACGAAGGCCCCCAACCTGTGGGCGCCCGTATGTATGAGTATCTGGGCTGTGGATGTCATCGTCCGGTGTAAAGTTGGAGTCCATCACTGGGCGCTCTTCGCCCAGTCGAAGCCTCTTCTCGGAGCCTTCGGGTGTGAGTTGGTATGAGTCGCCCTCCTCGTCTGAGATCTTATCCTGGTCCCGCATAAGCTCCTCTTCAGTCAGCTGACATGGGCCCTTGTTGTTGGCTTTGCTGATAATATCGAGCACACGAATGGTTTCACTGTAGTTTTCTTGGATGAAATAGTAGCGTGGACTCTCTGTTACATTCATTTTAAAAGATTCAGAAGCTGACTTGTGGAAAAACCTTTGTGCAGCGTGATTGTACCAGGTAGAAGGTAGAGGCACAGAAATCCGCAAGTGAATGATGGCACGGAACACGCTGCTGCGAACCATCTCCATGAGAGATCAAATGCGCCCAACATAACCCAAGCTATTGCGGCAGTGATGATCATTCCGATCATCCACCACCTGCCGTGCATTAGACAATGATATCGCAGGCAAACAGTGTGGTCGATAAGTACTTACCAAGCGACAATCGTGAGATAGAATCCTCGTCGATGAAGAGGAAGTACTTCAGTTATCATGGTCCATACGCTGGGCACAGACCCACCAACTCCAACACCAGATAGAACTCGGAGAATGACCAGGATCACCTGTTAATTCGGTTCATCAGTGCCATGGAGGGAGAGAAGAGTACGTAAACACAAACCCAGTTCGGGGACAAGGAAGAGGTTAGGCCGAAACAAGCGTTGATGAATAGGGAAGCGATAAGAGTCGGCTTGCGACCGATCTTATCGCTCCAGATCCCAGCCATCAGACCGCCCACTAGCATTCCTCCGAACATGGCCGCCGACAGCGCGCCTGTAAGCGATCACCAGCACATCCCCATCGTCAGATGATCATCCTTGAATGAAGGAAACGGCGAACCCTTCTGGGCGGATGTGATGTCGGGCAATTGTGGGAGGATGTAAGCGATGGCCAGCAGCTCCACCGCATCCGCGGCGTTGCCCAAGCCGAGTAGCGAGGCCGCCTATGTAGAATAAAGAATGTTAAGTATGCAGGGACACAGAAAACGAACATGCCTCAAATTCCTAATTTCGGTGGGACGCACCATCCACTGGAAGTAACCGTTCCCGATGCGTTCCAGCTCTGCGTCCAGGGGTGGCAACGTTGCGCTGGCCGCCCGCGACGGGAAGTCGTACGTGCCATGGCCGTTACCGGATAAATTCAAGTCATATTCGGCAGCTTGCCCTCCAGCTTCGTCGTCTTCTGCGGCGGCACGTCGGTGAAGATGCTGTTGGTGAGTGCTTGTGCGTGGTGCGCTCATCCCTATTTCCTCTTCTCCCTCTCCTCCACCTCGCAGCTGCTGTGTTCCTTGTGTCCTTATTCTTTTCCTGCAGCTTTTCGTTGTGCTTTGCTATCGATGACGCCGAGACTTGCCAACGTATTTCAAAATTCTTTAGAAACATATTTCAAATGTTAATTATTCTTGTTTCTGAAATTTTTGTGAAAACTGAAATGCATTTGGAAATGTGTTTCAAAAAGCATTAGTACGAAAGTAGAGGATGGAGGCCGAGCACAGGGTGGACGGGGCCCAGCTGGAAAACTTTGTGCGGACGGTGTTGCTGCGCGCCGGGTGCGACGTGGAGTCCGCCGCCGCGGTAGCGCTGTCACTCACCGAAGGTTCCCTACGTGGGGTCGACTCGCACGGTACGTACTGTACCACCGCCCGCGCACACCACTGGGGAAAGGACCTCTCCCGCTACTTCTTGTACGTGGCTTGAGGGGTGGTTGAGTTCCAAGTGGAGCTTGACCTGGACAGGACTTCTGTTTGATGATGATGATCATGATGATGATGGGGATGCATCATGAACGACATTGACATTTTCTCTTGTTGTTTGTGTGATGACTGCCACATGCACGTGTGGTGTGATACTTACGTTGGCCTACATACTGCAGGCGTGCGTCTACTGCCACACTATGTCGAGGTGCGGCCCTTCTTTCTCTTCTCCCCGGTTGACGCTTGATCAGTGTGAATGCTTTGTTCTCATGTTGGACTGAAAGCGAAGGACATCCAGCGATTTACTTGAATGTAGTGATGAAAGGACCACATTGATGAGCTGGTGGTAGCAGAGATATGATGATGAGCTGACGAGTGCGTTATGGGGAATGTGAATATGTCTATCAGAACTTGGTGCAAGGTGGAATCCATGGGAAACCCAAGATGACCTGGACCTGCCCGCAGCCAGCCTTCGTCGTCCTCGATGCGGGTATGTATGTCTGGTCAAAAGGTGCGTACTCGCAATTCTAACTTGGAGTGTTGTATGTCAGATCACGCATTTGGCGCGGCGGCGGGCTTCAAAGCCATCGACCTCGGCATAGAGAAGGCACAGCAGTATGGCATGGCAGCTGTGGGAGTCATCAACTCCACGTACACTGATATTCCTCTCTCCGTCCTTGCTTTGTGAAGCGCTTAGCTCCGATTGTGCCGTGCGCACGTGATTTCAGACATCCAGGAATGATGGCCTCGTACGTTCTGCGTGCCGCGGAGAAGGGCTACATGGCCTTTGCCTTTACCAACACGGGTCCCAAGATTCTTTCGCATAATGGTATGATCGATCTCATGGTAGTGAGATCACAAGCACATTCCGCGCCTGTGCAGATGGTACTGATCTTACTCATAGGCAAGCAACCCTACTTTGGAACGAATCCGATAGCGTTTGCGTGCCCTCGTAAAGAGAAAGCACCGTTCTGCCTTGACATGGCCACAAGCATGATACCCTGGAACAAGGTCGAAGCGGCGCGGAAGACTGGCAAATCGTACAATTGAGGAAGCTCTTCCCTCCATTGTTCGATATGTCTCACATAATGGACAGGCTTCCTGAAGGGACTGTAGCTGACAAGGACGGCAATCCTACCACAGATCCGCATTTGGCTGATTCACTTCTTGCCGCGGGCAGCTATAAGGTAAGTCCTCCCTGATGAGTTGATGTTCACGACAGGAACTAACTAGCACTAGGGGTACGGACTGGCGGCTATGGTTGAGATACTCTGCACTGCACTCTTAGGCATGGCGTTTGGTCATCACACTGCACTGATGTATGGACCCAGTACGTTGCCTCCTGTGCATCAAGTACTTGAGAATCTGAATAACGTGATATTTCCAGATTCAGATGTGAGCCAAAAGCGCCGCCTAGGCCAGTTCTATCTCGTGTCACGCTGCGATGCATGTGTGCCTCTTCCGCAGTTTACACAGGTACTACTCGCGATGTACATGTCCAGATATGAGTGATGCTGAACACGAAACTGGCCTCTTTTGTCATTCAAGGCTGTGCAGCAGATGACCGATGAGGTGCGCCGAGAACCAGCCCAAAAGGGCGAGACAGTCATGCTTCCCAACGATCCTGAGATGCGAGAAGAGGCAAGAAGGCGACAATGCGGAGTGCGCATTCCCCTCCCCATTGCTCCTTGGTCCTACTTCTAACAAGAAAGTACAATTAATGGCAGATTCCTTTGGATTCACCTGTGCTAAGCGAGCTGATGGCACTTGGTAGGCGCTTCTCCGTGCCTTTCCCGCCGCTTCTTGGTCTGCAAACCTCAGCCCGACTTTAAATGAGGCAAACAAGGGCCAATGTGATGAAATATGGACGAAGAGAATTTCAACTCCTATTCTTCAACTTGCACGAGCAAGCGTTTACAAAGAAAGATAACAAAAGCACAGAACGGGAGCTAACGCGAGGGCCCACGAGCAGCATCTTAGAGAGCCTTCTCAAGTTCCTTGGTCACGGAGCGGTTCGTTGAGGTCTCGTACGAGTAAGAGATGTTCTCCAGCTGAATGCTCACCACGAGAGCCTCAGGAGTGACGCTGAGGACGAACTTGCTGTTGGGAGCAGCAGCCTCCTGACCGGTGTAGCGGATGGTCTTGCCTGTGATGGCGTCGTTGAGAGCCTCGACGATGTCCGAGCTCCACTTGGGAACCTCCTCAGCGGCGAACTTGCGGATGTAGTTGTCATAGACGGCGTAGGGCAGGTTGGAGCG
>CDEZ01023685.1:0-53632 GCA_000826365.1 Acanthamoeba royreba
TGCAGGACACGGAGCGACTGATGTATCCCCATCTGGCCGAAATAAGCGAGATGGAGTTCAACGTGCGCTTGGCCATGCTGTCTCGCTTCAATGTCCAATTGTGTTCTGTGCTAGCCCTTCTCGATTTTGTCGGCATCGAAAGCGCTCAACAGCTGGGTACTCTAGCATCCAATCTCAGCCGTACTCGTTCCTTCATCTACACCGAGGTCAAGCTCAAATATTTCAAGGTACAATTTGAATCTCCCACTTCAGTTCGCAGCCATACTCTTACCATCCAGGGGATTTTTCCAGGCCTACTACAAGGCGATGGCCAACCGCTCTGGCGGCACATCGATCAATGTCAATCGATTGATACTCACTGATGCCGACCGAGAGGCCGAGAAACGCAAGGCGCGCGCAGCTGCGGCCGTAGATCCGTTCGCAGGAGAGGACGGAAAAGACATTCAATGGAATACGTTCACCCAGGTCTTCATCCAACTCCACGGAATCGATCCTCAGCTACTCCGTGTCAATGGCCGCGTACGTAATCCTGCTGTGCGCTTAGGTTGAACCCATGAGTAAGCTAAGCTCACTTCTTTGTTGTACAGCCCTTCCGTGTCAACTTTGTCGGTGAAGGTGCAACTGATTCAGGCGGTCCGTACCGCGAGTGTCTATCTGCAATCAGCGCAGAGCTGCAGTCAGACAAGCTGCCGTTGTTCATTCCCTGCCCCAACGCGCAATTAGCTCTCGAGGAAGTAGGCATAGGCAAGAACCGCGATAAATGTGCGTGCCCCAACTCGCGTCCTGTCCACTACATTCTGCTTACTGGTGTTGCTTGGCCAACCACAGACATTCCGAAACCCTCCGCGCAATCGGCATCCCATTTAGCCATGTACGAGTTCGTTGGTAAGCTGATGGGCATCGCCATCCGCTCGAAGACGCCCCTCCCACTCGACTTGCCGTCAGTCGTGTGGAAGCCTCTTGTCGGCCAGCCTCTCACAACTGGTACATCTTCTTTGTCGGTGTTCGGCCCTGGTCCGGGTGCTTACCACTGCTTTGCAGAGGATCTGAAGGACATAGATCAGTTCTGCGGGCAGTGCCTGGCTCAGCTCCAGAACCCTGAGGCGTATGACCTGAATGCGGAGAACTTCAACATGATCATCTTCGAAAACTTTATCACCACCCTCAGCGACGGCAGCAAGGTTGAGCTCAAGCCCGGCGGACGCGATCTTGACGTTACGTACGAGAACCGACTCGAATACGTCGAACTAGTCCGCGCCCGACGGCTGGCCGAGAGCCGCGCTCAGGTGGCAGCTATGCGACGGGGCCTTGCCGCTCTTCTGCCCATCGACGCACTCACCGTCTTCTCTTGGGAAGAGCTGGAGGTCCTAGTATGCGGAAGGCCCAGCATTGAGGTGGAGGCTCTCAAGAAACACGTCCGCTACGACGGCTACCGCGAGGAGGATCCCGTCATCGCCATGCTCTGGGAGACTCTTTCTGAGTTCTCGCTCAAGGAGCGCAGTCTCTTCCTCCGATTCGTCTCCGGACGCGAGCGCCTTACGTCCGGCAAGAATACGTTCACCATCGCGCGCCTGCTCGGGTCCACCGATCAACTTCCGCAGTCGGCCACCTGCTTCTTCACGCTAAAGCTGCCGGTGTACCCCTCACGTGAGTGGCTCAAGCAGAAGCTTCTCCTCGCCATCACCAACTGCTCTTCCATCGACACCGACTTCCAGGTTCGACAATAGAGATAGAGAGAGAAGCACGCGCAATCAACCCACACGTGGATCCACGCAAACACACTCTCTTCCCTCTCCTTATAGCTATCGTTGTGTTCTGACGGTGTCCATAAACCATTTTTTTGTCATTCACCTTGATAGCCTGATGACACACACCACTGCTGCAAACAGCACGGCCTCCTTACTCGGAATCAGGACGAGGAGTGAAGCGCGCCTGGGGCAGGAGATGCTGCGTGGAAGGTGGCAGCGAACGCCAGTCGTCCCGGCGGATCTGTTGTTGACACAAACGCGGGGTGAGCAAGAGACGTGGAACACCGTGGTTGGGGGGAGGTGTGCGCACGGTGTCGCGCTCAGGCGTGATGGCCTTGAAGAAGTAGTAGGCGCCAGTAATAATGCCGAACGCCACGCCAAACGAGATGAGGGCCGTAGACACCGGCATCGACGTATCGTAGTCAGGCGTCATGGTGCGCCAATCGTTGGGATCAATGTCCTGCTGCTCCGACAACGCATTTGGCACCTGTATTTGCATCGAAATTATTTATTATGATGCATTTCAACTTTCCCATTAGCTAATTAACTATATTTAAAATCGAATTTAGAATAAAAATATGTAACCAATTAATGGATTTGTAATCAAGAGAGTAGAATTGAAATTTAGGGTTTCTTTTGTACCTTGCCCTTCCAATTATACCAGAGAGCAGGGTCGCCCTCCTCGTAGAGCTTCCATTCAGGCTCAGTCTCCGCACCAGCGCGGCGGGGCAGCACGGCGCCCGCCGCCCTCCTGAGCGAGGAAGCCTGCATGACGCCTCCTCGGCTGCTCCTCATCCTCAGGACCGCCCCTCCCGTCTGCTGTGGTGCCCTCTTCCACATCTTCTAAATTTTCTCTTTGATCTTTCGAAAAAAACTCCAAATTGTTTTGCGGCACCGTTAGCTCCCGTCCGAAACGTTTTGGAAAAATCAAAATTATTAAACTAAAATGAAATTGGCCGGCAGAATTGTCGTTCTTCATTTCCCATTTTGCAATTTGAAGATGAACGTGGCCAAGGTATGCTTCTATCCTGAGGGGAGGACCATATATGTTTGTTCAAATCAAATTACAATTGATGTTTTTTTGGGGGAAGACCTTCATATTGTGTTTTGTGATGTTTTTCTTTTTTCAATTATGAAATTGACATTTTCAAAATCAAATTAAAATCGATTGTGTTGGGGGGGGGGGAATGATTCCAGAATCGACCGCAGTCGGTGTATGGAGGGTTTGCGGGAGCACCCAAGCCGCGGCAATCGATGGCGGTGGGGCCAGGACCTGTGGTGAGCACGCGCAAGGGTGACGTGCGGTTCCCCACCTTGGACGACCTGCGTTGGCGCATCGACGTCACCATCTCCACTTCCTCTCTCAACCGTGTACTCAAGCCCACTCTCCTCTTCCAGATGACCCTCAGTGATGGTACGTGTCGTCCTTCATCCCCTTCACGCGTCGCTGTCTTTGGACTTGGAACGAAGACGATGGCGGCTCCAGTGTAGTAGCGGTGATGGTGGTAAAGTTGAAGAGGATGATGCTGATCATGCGTCGATAAGAAAGAAGTGAAGGATGATAAAATGAACTCTTGATGCTGCTGATGTGATGGCCACTAACGATGGTGATGGCAAACGCAGGTTCGGTGCGGACGTTCGAGTTGACGGTGGAGCAGTTCCACGAGCTGCGATTTGACGTGGCCAAGGTGCTCAAGGACATGGGTGATCTGGAGAACAACCCCATCCTCAAGATCAAATGAAGACGATACACTATGAATGAACGTTTAGTGTATGTATGGGTTAAAACAAATAGTACATTACGTGTTGCGTTGTACAGAGTCTGGGCAGATATCGACATTCAGTGATCGGTGGCGCCCGATTCAGACTTTGGTCCCTTGCCAGGGCTGGTGAGCGCATCAACGGTAGCTCCTTTGCGTGGGCTCTTCTTCTTGCCGAAGAGAATACCCTTCAATCCGCGTCTGGGCGACAGCTGCTTATCTGCATGCTCGGACTCTTTGGGACTCTTCCCGGGCGAGCCCGGCTCCTGCTCGGCCTCAGGCTTTGTTGAAGTGTCGGGCACAACTATTGCAGGAAGGCTTATCCTGCATTCAATCAACGAGTTGTTAGTGAACGAACGCCTTACATTGTTGAAGAGAGGACGTACCGGCCAGGTGAAGCTGTCAATCGACGAGATGCATGAGGGCTGCCAGGTGGAGCTGTAAACACGGAGACAAAATAGTCAGCACTAGCCACGACGAACCACAGCAAACGGGAAACGCGGCAAGTACACTGGGTTCTAGCGAAGAGTGCGCCCTTCAGCTCATCAGAAAGATTGGGAGAGCTTTGCGGTCGATTGGCCATGATCCTAGCGGCCAGATCGGGTCGTCGAAGTTGCGGTACTGCCGGCCCAGAGTGCTCTCCGCCTTCCTTCCGCTCACCGTCCTCACCATCCTCGGTATCGAGTACCTTTGGCGGTTCGATGACTTCTTTGAGTTGAGGTCCCACCTAGGGGGATTCGCAAGGAACATTCTCCTGTGAGAAATCTGATGGATAACAAGAGGGAGCATGAAGTGTACCGTGACACCCATGGCCTTCGCTCGTCGGCTGCTCGTTGGTCGCTTACGATTGCTTGCGGCCATCGGGCGACCGCGCGTCAGGTGACTCAAGGAAGCTGAAGAACGAGAACCGGCAAGTGCTGCGGAGAGCAGGTTACCCTGCAGCTTCTCTTGCACGGGCTCCTGTTGCGGTTCTGATTCTGCTTCAGCAGTGAGCGAGTCTGAAGGAGAGACCACAACTACCACTTCCTTTGGGATAGCGCTGCCCTCCTCCGACTCTGTAACTGGGGCATGCTCTGGTGGCGCTGTTGTGTCCTCACTGCTTGAATGTTGAAGATCTTCATCTGCGCTATTAGTGGTCGTTGCATTCTCAGGCCTGGCTTCCTGGGGTGCTATCTCTGCGGCATTCTCGGTCACGGGTGGTTCTTCGCTAGCTTGCTCTTGAAGTTTATCTGCTGATGCGGTCTCGCTAGCAGTCTCTTCGTTGATCTGATCCGTTGCTGTAGGTGCGGGTTGGCCGTTCAGGACTGCCGGTTCTTCTGGGTGTGTTACCTCTTCGCGAGAAATCTCAGCTTCAGTTGTATCTGCTTCAGGAGTTGCATACGCCGTATCGCGAGGTGACGGAGCGACAGAACCATCGGATTCGGATTCCCGGGGTGAAGGTATTGGACTCTTTTGCGGGATCTCAAGCGGTTCAGTTTCCGCAGCAGAAGAGGGGTTAAGGTTCTCTTGAGGTAGAGGAGGTGTGGACTGTTGGATTGCTGCCTGCAGTGGCGAGATCGGTCGGAATGCTGCTCCGACGGCGCGAGGCGAAGGTCGGGGAGAGCCGACGAATGTTCGAGGCGATGGTACAGGAGGCTCTTCAGGGGAAGTCCTTCGCGGGGTCGAGGGCTGAGATGATCGAGGCGATAAGGCCACCGCAGATTGCTCGTTTTCAGTACGTGTAGCTTGCACTAAACCATCACTGTGAGCAATTGGCGAGGGAGCACGGTGCACAGGAGAAGGTGATCGAGAGCGCGTGGCAGCCACGACAGCATCGGTTGAAGTCGATGAGGAATAATCTTGCTGCGGTGTCGGCGAGAGAACTCGCAGAGGGTTGGCAGGTAAAACATCCACCTCCCCTGGCCGAGGTGTGGAGAAGGGGGACAGGTGAGGCGATGGTTGTGGCGATCGCGGCGATGGATGTACTGAGACTTCATCACCCTCGGCCACTTGTTCGTGCGCCGGCGAAGATTCAGCTTCATTTGGCAGCGGCGGAGAGGGCGCAGCTAGACGAGGCGATAGATACACTGGATCTTCAACAGTGACATCTTCGTCCACTTGTGCACGCGCCGATGAAGAATCAGCTTCATTTGGCGGCGGAAATGGCGAAGCTAGACGAGGCGATGTTGTTACGGAATGCACAGGAGAAAGCACGCGCGGAGAGGATTCCGCATCATCACGGCAAGGCAGCGGCGGCAGAACATCTGTCTGCTCCAATATGGCCTCTTTGGGGCGAGATGAGGGTTCTGGCGAACGGGGTAGCGGAGGTGGTGGAAGATGTTCGGGCGACGACAATACAACCGCCTCGGTTTCTTCCCGAGCGGGTGGTACAGGTGAAGGAGCCCGTGGTGATGGAGATCTTGATCTGCCAGCCTGTTCACTAATACGCCCAGGAAGCTCGTAACCGAGAGAGGGAATCGAAGGAGCGGTCGGCGCTCGGGCACCAGGATCAGGCAGCGGAGGCAGGAGGGGCGGAGGTAATTCAACGCGTGGCGTTGGTACTGGTGACCGCTTCGGCGGAGAGGGGATTGAGTCGTCATTGCGTGGCGGTGGAGGTGGACCGCGCGGGGAGGCCATGACGGGCTCCACTGCGCGCATTGGCGATGTGGGCGTCCGTATGGGCGAGGAAGACCTAAACTCGCTGCCAAATCCATCATCAATAGAAGTTTCAGGCTCATCGCTTCGTGCCGGAGGAGGCGGTGGCATGCCAGGCTCGAACGTTGAATATGTCGCTGGTGGTGATGGTGACGAAGTTCCATCCTGAGACCGTGGAGGAGGCGGCGGTGGCAGGCCAGGCTCGGACGTTGAATATACCGCTGGCGATGGCGATCGTGGGGATAGAAATGAAGGAGCACCGGCCTGAGACCTTGGAGGAGGAGGTGGTGGCATGTCAGGCTCGAACATTGAATATGTCGCTGGTGGTGATGGTGATGAAGTTCCATCCTGTGATCGTGGAGGAGGAGGTGGTGGCATGTCAGATTCGAACGTTGAATGTATTGCTGGTGATGGTAATCGTGGTGATGGTGATGAAGTTCCATCCTGGGATCGTGGAGGAGGAGGTGGTGGCATGTCAGATTCGAACGTTGAGTGTGTCGCTGATGATGGTAATCGTGGCGATGGTGATGAAGTTCTATCCTGATATCGTGGAGGCCTCTTCAGTTCTTCGAAGGCCCGCTTGTGATCCTCCTCTTCTCGCTTCTCGTGGGCTCGCTCTTCTTGATGACCAGTCTGATGACCAGTAGAATCAGCGTGTACCCCGAGAGAAGGAAGAGCTACCGGTCCCTGAGGGGACGCCTTCAGGGCCGATCGGCCCACGGGTGATGGCAAGCGGAACGCCGATGGTCCCGCTGTGGCAGTAGCCAATGCACCTCCTGATGGCGCTGGACCGGCTTGAGGCCGCACCTGCCGCAGAACCGGGAAGGGAGATGGAGGATGAACGCTGCCACCAGCATCAGTACCCATTCGAGGAGCAAGGCCGCCAGCCGACGCCGTGGCCGGCCGTGGACCAGACCCAGACAGACGACCTCCTCCGGCAGGAGGAGGCGGCGGCGGTGCGGGCGCAGGTGGCGCCGGCGGAGGTGCCGGCGGAGACAGCGATGGCTCTGCGGCCGTTGACAGCGCACCTGGTGTTGTTGGCTGCGGTACCGCGGCGGCCGTCTACACCACATACATCAACGATGAGACGTGTCAGCAAGCAACCCCATCCACCACTACAAGTTGTGTGGATGGTACGATCGTACCGTAGGTGCGTGTAGCGGGGACAGCGCAGCGGGAGCCTGCGTGAGGGGCCGCGGGCGCACGAGGCCGGCGCCGCCGGGCGGCACAGCAAGCACGGGCGGCGGTGGTCCAAAGCCCTTCAGCACCGGTGGAGGCGACAAGGCTGCCGGCGGCGGCGGCGACGGCGATGACATACCCGGTGGCGGCGGTGGCGGGGACATGCCTGGTGGAGGTGGAGAGGGTACAGTAGGGGGCGAAGCAGCCGAGGATGAAGGAGATGTAGAGGAAGCGGCATGCGCTACACGCGTAGATGTTGTAGAAGATGAAGAATGCGTAGATGACGAAGAGGAAGAGGAGCCAGCAGGGGCTACGTGGTGTCCCTTTTCGGCGAGGAAGGAGGGGAGGTCCTTCTGTCGCGTCCCGAAGAAGGACTCGAGCTTCTGCATCACCGTCAGCTTGGGCTTTACCCCCGTCTTCATCTGCAGCTCCTGCGATGGCATCTTCGTCGACTTCCTCTTTTCTCGGCGGCTGGCTGGCGCAGCGGCGGCTGCTACGACCTCGGTGTCGCTCGCGGCCGCCTCAGGCGTAGGGGAGGTGGCGCCATGAGAGGAAGAAGAGGGGAGAGTATTGTTCTTCTTGTTCTTCTTCCTCCCGAACATGACGGACAAGAACGGACGAGTCGTTCACCTCTTCGTTCCTGACAATGAGGTGTGACCCCTAACAAGAGGAGGAGGCT
Organism: Acanthamoeba royreba; assembly: GCA_000826365.1. Classification (NCBI taxonomy): domain Eukaryota; phylum Discosea; order Longamoebia; family Acanthamoebidae; genus Acanthamoeba; species Acanthamoeba royreba. The sequence continues at coordinate 8,001 of CDEZ01023685.1, forward strand.
GATGGGGCGGCAAGTCACACTGTTCGTGTGGGTGTACCCTCTCTTCTTTGTGTCTTTTATTAGGGGTCTCCTCCTACCGCCGCTTCCCCTGTGCGGCCTCCCTCAAGTGGATGAGATTGCCGGAGCTGTTGAACTGGCGAGTGCGGATAGGTTCCTCACCGGATACCGTTCTCTTCTGCTCTTTCGTTCTTTCGTTCCTTTTCGCTCTTCGTTTTTCGTTCTTCTCGAATTAACTTTGCGTTTCTTCACACTTGGTGGCCACTGAGGACCAGAAACGCACCTGCCCGTGTCGTACACTACACTTGAGCAAAGTGCAAACAAGACAGGGAAAAAGGACTGACAGAACACCTCTCTTCTCCTCTGTTGCCGCTTGGGTCAGTGATCCGCGAAGAAACCGCGTATGGAACTTGGAAAAGAAAAGAGCGATCCGCTGGTTGAAGAGGAAGACGAAGACGAGGCCGAGGCACTTGACAGGCCGCCTAGACCGAACAGAGTAGGCATATAGCTACGAGAGCTTGGTGCGATGGAGGAGCCGCGAGGTTCACATTCGAGTGACTGCTGGTAGTAGCGCTCCTCCATCGCCGTCCTTCCACCCTCGCATTCACGTTCCGCGGCGGCGAGCGTAGATTCGATCAGTTCGCGCGCCTTTGGCAGAGATTCAAACGGGAAGGGTTTCTTTTGGAAGTTGATAAGGTCGACAAGCACTGCAGCCACACGTCGCCGCTTATCAAAGTTGATGATGGGCGAGCCAGCGTCGTGGCTGTTCAACACATTGGTATTCCCTTCCTCGATAAACGTCAGATCGCTGAGATAGACGCCTGAGAGGAAATGCGATTAGTAAATAGCCAGACTGACCGTCTGATGGGCATATACCCAAATAGGGGAGGCAAGGCGGCTCGGCGCACTTGACCGTTTCTCGATAGGCCTTGTAGTTTACGTCGGTGAATGCAGTAAACTCCTCAAGAGCAGTTTTTGCCTTACTCGGCAGGTACTCAATCGTTTTCTAAAGGAAGTGTCCACATCAGCAGTTCACAAGACGCTGACGTCATGAAACAAAGGTGGGTTACCTTGAGTCGATGTATAGGCGCACTGGAAAGAGCTGACACGATTTCCATCATGCCGTTGAAGTTCTGGATCTTTTGACATTCTATGGCTACATTTACAAAGAAGTGAAAGACCTTCGCCCTCGTCTGTAGATTCTTCTCCTTCAAGATGCGCGATGCAACCGCGGCGCTCATCTGAAGCCACACACAAGGTGAATCAATCATTCGCATGTCGCCCAAAATGGAACGTACGAGGTTAAATCGGCGGATGAGGGCTAGGACGTTAGGAGCATCCTGCTGCTGTTTGCTCCATCTCTGCTCAAGATACTACGGGTGAGTGGTGTTGTACTAGTAAGCAGCTTAGGAAGTGCGGTAAATACCAAATCGAGGCACTCAGTAGGCTGCATCTTGAGGTAGAGACCAAACTCGATCAGCGCCAGTTGACGTGCAAACTCAGTTGGATGCAGGTCGATTAAATCATGTAGTAAGACAGGTGGTTTGATCGGCTTGGGAACGTCTCCCACGGGAACCATTGGTAGCTCTTGGCCAGCGGCCTGGTAGGTACCAAAATTTAGTTTCTCTACTAGCAATTAAGTTGGTGGATGTGATACCTTTCGTGATATTATGTACAGGAGTTTGTGCGCGGGTTTAGTGAAGTGTGGATCGGTGGCGAGCTTGTCAGTCAAAAACGTAGTAAGGCGCACTTGCAGAGCGTCGAGTCCCTCGAAATCGTACCAATAGCTCTCCACCCATGTCTTTACAACAAACCAGATTCTGAGTACATGCGAGTCAGCAAAGCTTTCCGCGTTTTATCATTATGGCAGAACGCACTTGCTTCGTATTGTCATCTTGTAAAGTTCCCATTCGTCTTTTGATCGCTCTCCTCTCACTCGGGCGGGAATAGCGTATCTTCATACGCATGACTAGGTATAAGTATTTATGTATGTCCATAGTATGGTGAAAGGAAATACCGTATGCTCAAGAGATCTATGATCTCTGCGGGCGAGGAGAAGGAGTGCAAGGTGAGCAGGAATGAACGCACGAAAAACGGATCATGCTCCTTATCGGATGTTAGCCGTTCCACCAGCTTGTGCAACGTTCTGCTCTCCAGTAAATTCGCATATGCTACACAAAGACTATTAGGAATGGAGGACAACTTACCCTCCGAGCAGCACTCCCTCCGCGTTGAACTTAGTGTTGGTGGGATCATCCGGCTGCTCGAAAGGATACTCCCAATCGCCCTCACTGACCAAGAAAGGTAAATATGGACACTGAGGTATGAACGCCAATAAACAAGGTACCTTGCTTCTTCATCCAATCCTTCATCGGCATCGTTCTCGCCAGTCTGGCTTGATGGTGAGGGAATGGCAGTATTTGTTTCTCCTGTGGATTGTTCTCCAGATTCGGTTGTATCCGGCTCGAATAGCCAGGAATGGTTGAGGATAAACAACGAAGTAAGGCGATTGACCAAATGGATGTTTTCGATGTTACCAACCGGTCCATCCTTCTTGAACAGTAGAGTGGGCCCAACTACTGTGGCCAAGGCCTGCGTGTAGGGAAAAAACTCTTCACTCAACAACGAAAGAGAAAATAATAGCTAGCCTTGTACATACCGCTATATTCATGCGGTTGATGTGCTCATATTGCAGCACGACCGCCCAGTACCTTACTAGCTGCTTTAGAATCTCCCGATTGACTTCCGGTAGCTGAGGGAGTGTATCCTTGATTCCATAGAGGGCTGAGTTGTCCTGATAATCGAAAAAGAAAAGTAGTAAGCAGAGGTGGCTGGCAAGAAATGAATGAGTGTAAGGACCTCCTCATCTTCGCAGATACAAATCCAACGCTCGTAGAGTTTGTCGGTCAATATGGGTTCGGGCAGTTCGCGTAGGTACGCCTTCATCAGATTGGTAACGTTGTTCAGGTTTTTTTCTTCGCTAAAATCGATCGGTTCACCTGTGGATCAATCATTATCCACTTGAACCCATCGTCAGGTTTATCAAAGAGTGGCCGCCATACCATTTTCAAACCGTGAGCGAAGTTGATTCATCTGCAGCGTGCTGCCGGCCTCACGAAATATGCCCTCACTCATGGCGGCTGTGGAAGTTTTGCGCGTTAGCTTTTCTCATGCACGACAGTAAGTGGGTAAGTATACCATTGCTCTTGTAGAGGAATTCAAGGGCCTTGGCAATGAGAAGAGGAATCCGTAGCGTGGGGTGACTCTGTCTTTGTCTCTCCATGATTTCTTCAAGCGCGACACCAAACAAGCGTCCCGCTTGTGAGGCGGTACTGCCTGTACAATCCATTACGACAGGCTACCATCAGACTGCGTTTCGAGCAATCGAGTAAAAGAGGGCAGGCGTACTGGATGTTCCCGGAGGCATATCGTTCGACTTGAGGATGTTCTTCTCGGCCAACACGGAAGCTGAGGGGCGGTAGAGCAGCCACCCGCTTAGGTAAGTAAGCCAACCGTCTTTCTGTTCTCGTGGCAACGTCTTTTTCGTGGTCATAGTTGAACTGGATGGTGGTGTGGTTGCTTGGCTCTCTGTAGTAGGCTCAGGCGTTTCTTCTGCACATGCTTCCTCATCAGCAACAACACCGCGGGTGGAGATAACGTCGCTTGATGCGACACCAGCGATAAAGCTGCCATCATCTCGTATGGAATCCCCAGTAGTGATTCTTCGCGATATGCCTCGGCTCGAATAGAGCTTCTCCTTGAGATCCTGTTGTCCAAGAAGCGGCGGAAAAGCGGGAAGTGGCGGTGGAGCATCAACCTCCTCCGAATGCTGCTCTGCACCTTCCCGAAGTGCCTCTTGCGCTTGCTCCGCCGTGATGGCCTGTTGGACTGACCGACGCCATGAAATGCCGGGTCCTTCCCCAACGGTTACTCGTCGCACCAACTCATGCCGATGATCGATGCTGCTGCCGGCGTGAGCCGTAGCGGTTGGGATAACAGGTGGTTCGCGCTGCGGAGGACGCTGCAGGGGATGCGCAGAGGACGGCCGTATATCCTGCTTCTCCTTTGTCCCAGAAGATACCATGTCAGCGGTGTTCTGTCGTTGAAGACGCTGCATCATGATCTGCTGTGCAAGCATCTGCTGCTGTTGCTGCATATTGGACAGAGGCGCAGCTGCAACAGCTGATGCTGCCGTCTGCCGAGGTGAAGGCAAAGGTGCAGGACGATTGGGAGGCCGTGAGGACCCAGCTGGCAGAGGAGGAAGCTCGGGCGGCTTATCCCTTGCTTCCTCAGCGTATGACCACTGCGACGCGTCACTTCCGGTGTAGTAGTAGTCCTGCTCTGCGGTTCCCTGGTGGTCGTAGCCTTGATAGTAGTAGTGGTCTTCACCGCCTTGGCTCCATTCCCCCGCCCATTCCTGTCCTTCTTCGACCACCTGTGTGCACACCATATCCCGACCATGTCAGTTCGCTCTCTACAGCTTTTACATTTCAAAGAAACAAAAATATCAATAAATAGTCATTTCAAATAAAATAATAAATAGTGAATAAATAAATAAAAAACAGGTAAAAGTAAGACTGGGTTAGTAGTACGGCAGCAGGCGGTGTTGGCTGGGCAGGAGCCAAAGAGGCAGGTTTGGGCGGAAGGCGTGGTGGTGGCCGACTGGGCGGAGGCCGAGAGGGCTGTTGAGGAGGTGTCGCGATCATGGTGCTCCCGGGCAGTTGCTCGGGTGCCATCAGCGGGCTCGCCTGTCCTCGTATGGCGTGCTGCCGCCACTTCCTCCTTGTGTCCTCCCCGCCGTCCCCACTTCCCACTACTGAACACACAAAGTATAAGTGTTGAGCGGTTGACGTGTAACAAACACCACACAAGTGTAGAGAGTGTGTAGAGAGAAGACATGTCCCCTTCCTTTTATACGTATAAGCTCCCATTAGTCAGCTTATATAAGGAATGTTCTTAATGCAATTTAATAAATAATTATCCCTATCCTATGTTCATATCCATATCCCTAGGCACATAGAAATAAGAAACATAAAATAAACCTACAGCACGGCATATGCATATAGCAGGGTGTGGGCTCATGTGGAAGATAGTAGTAAGGGAAGTCAGAAAGAGGGAAGTCGCACCTCCTGTTTGCTCCATCAGAGAAAGAGGGAAAGTAGGGTTGCGGGGTGCAGTGTGTGGGAAAACCAGTCCTCCAAAGAAAGTGAGATAAACGTTTGGTTGTGCTTGTTGGGGCACTTTACGATATTAAAGAGAAAAAAAGAAAAAGAGAGAAAATGAATTTCCTTGAAAGCCACTTGCACGTGATTGGTGCAAGCTGCCACACCACACTACATTGTGGGAGGAGGATCAGGGCGTATGTTGCTTGCAATACTCGTAGAGGCATATGGCCGTCGCAGTTGCCACATTGAGGCTGTGTGGTGGTCCGTGGAGTGGGATCTCGACCACTTCATGTGAATCCGGATGGTGTGAGAGCAGGGAGGGACGACACGAAAGAGAGAGGACAGTGTACCGCGATCGCAGAGAGCAAGAAGATCTGATGGAATACCCTTGTTCTCGCTTCCAACCACGATCACTGTCTTCTTGACGAACTTGAAATCGTAAAGGCTCGTTGATGTTGCAGTCTGCTCTAGACCCACCACTTGATAGCCTGGATGTAAAGGAGAGGTAAGATTAAGTCCCTCATCGGTGAAGAAGGAAGACGGATGACTTATACCTTCCGCTTTATATCGCAGAAGAGGATGTCGTAGCGTGTTGACGACTCTGAACCAGGGTACCACCGGATCGACTTCAGCATCATCAGAGCCGAATGCTCCATCGGCATCACTTCGTCCAGTAGTTCTATTGCTGCTGGTCTTCCTCTCCCTGTCATCTTCAACGCGCTCGGTGGCTTCGCGTGCCACCTTGTGCAACAGTTTGGCCGTACCGCAACACACGAGCTGCTTCACACCCAAACACGAACACGTGCGCGCTGACCAAGTGTCATGTATTAGACAATTTGTTTTTAGCATCAAATATTATTAAATAATATAAATATAAATAATATGTGATAGAATATTAGGCCTGATATACCTATGGCACTCACGTTGACGTTGGACTTGAGGGGCACGCACGCCACGATGACGTCCCGAGGCTGAGCGAGGGGCGTGGGCGGCTTGTGCCGCTGCATCTCAAGTCCTGCGGCGGCACTGTGCTCGTCATCACGTCTGCTTGAGAACGAGCGCGCCGTATGGCTGCTGTCCCTCACGCGCCTGCCCACGGCAGCACAGGCCAACACTGCGGAAGTTGCTGGTGTGGCGCGCCATGTACGTGCGGTCGGTGGCACAAGTGCGCCCGTGACCAGGACCGTGGCCAGACGTCTGCGCATCAAAAGAAAAACAACACAGACATTCACGACAGTAACTCTTTTACGGCTGTGAAACGTTCATTCGTGTGAAGCTGGATAACATAGCGCTAACAATGAGGATTGTCGATGTGAAGTAACGTTGACTTGGCAGACATGTCAGTCGAAGAAGCGCGATACCAGAATGCTATGTCTGTGTCTCCCTCCCGAGTCGGGAGAGTCCGGAAGAGGCACATAGTCATCAGGCATCGACTGGCTCCAAGCCACACCAGTCAGCGATAAACACAGCTAGAGCCTTCATCACCTCCTTCATGCTCTCCAGACTGACCGATTCGTCGATCCTGTAAGAGAGAAGTGGCGTAAATTCACAATAAGAAGCTTCCAAAGGCCGAAATAAGGAAGGATCGAATACCCGTGAATGTTTGTCGCCTCGGGGCCATAGCAAGTGGCAGGGATGCCATAGTAGAGCTCAAAGAAACGCACGTCCGTCGTACACGTCACTGGGCAGTAAACGGGATCCTTGCCAGATACTGCCTTGTGTGCTTGGCCCAACTTTTGCATCATTTCACGCTGCAAGCAAAGCAACATGTTAGCAGACAGACTGCAGAGAGTAAGTTTGAATACATGCGTACATTGGGATCCATTAGGCAGCCTTCAGCCTGGAATCCAGTCCAAGTGAGAGTATAATGGATGTCCTTAGCCTGTGCTGCGGCCGCAACAGCATCCTCAATCTCCTTGCGTGCCACATCGAGCTTCTTGCCAGGAAACACACCCACACGAGCTTCAAACTTGCAGTCTGGTCTGACGTTAGTACCTGAATAGATGCGGCAGAGGAAAACCAAGAGTAAAGTACCTGTAGGAACGCTTGATGCCCATTCTCCGCCGTGAATCACGCCCTACGAGAATGATCAGTAACTTTGAGGCCACTGAGCAGGCTCTCGGGAAATCACTTACGAGGTTAAAGTTGATAGGGTGCTTGTGATCGTCGTAGACCTTGGACTGCGGATAGGCCTTGCGCTCTTCATCACTGTTCCACTTTTCCTCAACCTTTCGCAGAGCATCGTACAGATAATACGCTGCTTCAATCCCATTGATTCCGGCGCTGCGCACAATCATCAGATAACAAGCCTTCCACCGAACAAAGCGAGCAGCTAGACCTGGTATTGAGGACATGAGCAGGTCGGCCACGCACAGAGATCTGTAGCCACATGACGCCCAGCTGAGCTGTCATAATGCTGCCTGAAAACGGCTCGGGAATGATCGCCGCGTCAGCCTTGTAGCCCCTATTGTTGACCATCAATCTGCTGTTGTCGCTGCTGTTCCTAGAAGCGGAGTATACCTAGCGCAGCAAGCCAGCGCTCCATTTCCGGTGATCTCCTCCTCCACAACGGCCTGCATGATGACCTCAGCTGCCGGGGCAAAGCCGAGCGATCGCAGGGCCTGTCATAAGAGAAGAACATTGCGGTAAGGGTATCACCGAAATCACTTGATGCGATGAAAGTAAGAGAGGTCGGCACCTGGAAGGCCATGTAATAGGCGACGATGCCTGCCTTCATGTCGCCAGCACCGCGACCGTAGAGACGGCCGTCCTCCACGCGCACCTTGAATGGACCGCCAGTCCACATGTCGGCTGGTCCGGTGGGCACAACGTCCAGATGTCCATTCAATATCAGACTCTTGCCTGCTCCCCAACGCCATCATTGTCAGTTTTGGAAATATTTCTGAAATTTTGTAATAATTACGTAGAAATTGAAGATATAAAAATAAATATTAGAAAGATATACCTTGCGGCGGGAGGCGAGGGCGGTGTACGCCGACGACGCATTCCTTGTTATCGTAGGACCAGTTAACGGGAGAGAAGCCAGGCAGGTTGCGAATCTGGTCGAGCACCACCGGAAAGCGGTCGGTGGTGAGGCCCGCCTTCCGGAAGCGCTCCTCCATGAAGGCCACGGCTGCGGTCTCGTGGTTGAGCGTGCTGTCGATGGCCACCAGTTGGGTGAGCATGGCCACAGCCTCCTCGAACACCTTCTCCACGGCACCCGCAATCTCCTCGTTTGTCGGCCTCTTCGCCTCCATCTTCTCTGCTCCCGCACGGTACAACGATAAACAAAGGAAAGACTGCAATTTATGGCAAATTGAATTAATATGATTCGTAAATTCGAAACGCATTTGAAACTTCCAATTAAAATCGCCACACAGTGAATGGACACATACGCTTTTGTTAACTAACTACGACTTAGCTTTAATACTGCATTGCCTCCTGTGGGTTGTGCACACTCTTTACAGAATCCCAGGCGGCAGAAAGGGGAAGAGAGGAAGAACATGCGGAGGCGTGTTCAGTCGAAGCGAGGAGGCCCAAGGCACAAAATTGGGACCTTACGTTCGAGCTGGGGGCAGAAAACTGTAACTACGGAATTCTATCAGCTGTCGGAGATGGATCGCCGTCTTTGTCGGGTAATGCTTGACACTAACCGCTGCCTTCCCCCAGTAGCAGTGCTGCTTGGTGGTCCGCCAGATGGTGCCGTCGGCCTACTAAAGTGAAAGCTTATTGGCTTCTGGTGGGTAATCTTTGAGGAGATTAGCCTAGTTACCTTGCTGGTGATGACGCCTTACGTCCCGGGCTGTTGGTGCCAGATGATGGAGTACTGGCACTGCGTGCATTGGCCCTGCCTCGAGACAGTAGGTTCTGGAGGTTGGGTAGCGTTGCTCGAAGAGTAAGTACGTCCCAGCCTTGAGAATGGAGAAGCTGAACCGAGGAGGGGGTAAGCTCTAGAATGATCATTGCCGAGAAGGGGAAGAAAACCTGTTCTAGATCCTTATTGAGGAGGAATACACCGATATCGAAGCTCTTCTTGTCAACACCGCGAGAATAGAGATAATATTTGCTGCATAAGGAAAGGAGAAAATGAGTTCCTGAAGAATAACGCTTAGTGTCCTTGAGGAGATGCATACACAGGAGTTCCATTGGATATCTCATCCCATATTGACGATCGGGAACACATAGGTTGAATTGGATATCGTAGTGGTACCTGTCCCCTGATGAGTGAGAAGTGGTGTTCTGAACTGCAATAATATGGGCAGGTCATCGTACATCAAGATACTTGGATACCATGAACAGTACATGACATACAGAGCCAAGCGCTGCAGCTATCTCTTCTTCATCATAACCGAAAAAGGAATCAGAGTTGGGCAACTTGAGCTCACTTATGCCTAGGCAATTGCCTCCTGTCCCACCTGAACCCAATTGGTGTAAGCGTCACCAATAGCTATTGATGTTCGACCAAAATTAGTACCGATGACTGGTTGGATAGGGTAAATGTCAACAAGTTCCGCTATTAGCCGCCACCTTCGCTTGTCTAGTGAGACCCGCAAAGCAGAAAGCAGTTGCCTGCCATAGAAGCGAACGTTAGCCGAATTAGAAATCCCAAAAGGGCACTGAGAAAGAGCGGAAAGTGCCACAAACCTATCGATGTCCAGCACTGAGAGCTCCTGTTGTAGCTTTTGTTTGTGTGCCAAAAATGCTATCTGAGCCTTGGACAGCGTTCTTGCACGTGGAACCAGCATTTTCCGAGATTCAGCCACTTCCATAGCCTCTTTTGACTGTTTGGTACGTCGAGCTTGAACTTCTTTCTTTAGGTGACTGACATGTATCCGCAGTATGTCCCTCTTTTGAGCCTATTCATCAGGGTACTGATGGATCAGTACCGTGCTTTCTCGGAGATCTGACTGGTGAGTGCGTACAAGTTCAAGATACTTGGTATGGTCTTGTCGTCGTTGTTCGATTAACTTGCAGTGATAAGCAATCTGTCGTCGTTGGTATTCTAACTCTTGGTTTAAGCGTAACATTCTAGAAGGGACAATTGGCTAAGTTAAATCCTGGCCGAGTGACTGCATAGTGGGATTGCAGGAGTACCGCATGAAGTCTTTATATGAAGCCGTTCGACCAACTTTTCGAGTATCCGGTGATGGTGGGACAGACGATAGCAACTGATTTGCTGCTTGCTATAGGTATAGAAGATATTAAAACTCAGTGTCTCATAGATTCTATGCAAGTAACTCGGAAATGGTACCATAACAGAAATGGTTTCTTCTCTTAAGTACAAGCCATCGCCCATATCAAACACTAATGAGTTAGTGGGAAAGGAGCCCATTTCTTCCATCTGTGTTGATGGAGAGCTTTCGATTAATCGGCTGACCAGGATGAAAGATAAGAGTAGGAAGTACATTAGATCCGACCCACCCTAGTCGGTTGAGATCCATGATGAGTTGAAAGAGAAGCTTGTGCTTGTCCTTATTTCTACAACTCCACACCCGAACTACAAATATAACACATTCTCCTGGTGATGATTCCATCCCTTTGAACTCAGTTGGGTCGAGCCCTCGCCACATGGGGTTCTACGAAGATTAAATACACAATCACAGATAATCATCCTTTCAGTCTGATGTTTTCCTGACACTGCTATCGAATTAGAAGTTGAGAGTGACTTACCAGAGTGTCCGTCACAACCTCTGATGTGTAAAAGGGTTTGCTGTCCTCTGTGAAGAGAAAAGTTGTGAGCACTAGTAAAAGACAGCTTCGGAGAGGACACACACCTTTCTCGTGAAGCGTCAAATATACATCCATAAGTGTGTTAGAATAAGATTCGGTCAAGCTCCGTCCATAAATAAAGTTGATGTGGCGGAGCCGTCGCTGCAAACGAGGCCAACATGATGAGCATATGTAATCACTGTGATCCGACACAAGGTCATCTCTACCTGACGTGGAAGAATGCCCCGTGGTCCTAGTAGGAGAGACTTGGTTGAAGCAACAAAAGGAGTAGGAGATTCCTCAGGAGCGACAGGCTTCTTTTTAGATAGCTTTTCCAGATAACCTGCATTGAGTAAAACAAAAGTTCAGGTGAGGAGTTATTATCATACCGAGGGATAGAGTAACAGCGTACTGTCGATGAGGGTAACGATTTCATTCTGGCCGGCTGCCACGGCCACATCTTTACATGTGCCATAGTCACCTCTGATGTTCGGGTCAGCACCGGAAGCCAGTAAGGCCGACACAATGCCCTCATGTCCGCTTCGCGCCGCAACGTGCAGACTTGTCTCTCCGAGCCTAAACACAAGACCAAGTAGCTAGCTGCTCAGTTCGAATGTCTACTGCCAAGGTTAGCCTCATGCACGCACTTGGTTGTGAGATTGACGTCGGCGTGATGGTCGATGAGGAAGTCGACGCTCTGCTTCTTGCCGTGGAAACTAGCCCGTACGAGAGGCGACTCGCCGTGCTTGTTCTGTGAGTCGATGTCGGCTCCCTTGTTGAGGAGCAGCATGATGACCTCGTTGAACAGTTCCACCTCTTCCGTCGAATGTCGCACGAGGTAATGCAGCGCCGACGTGCCCGCCTCGGTCAAGGCCGTAGCGTCCGTACCCGCCTGCAGCAACATCTTACAAGTCTCAAAGTCGCCTGCGTTCGCCGCGCTACTCGCCCCACCACATGATTAATGAATTAGATGCATTTTACACCTTCAATTCGAATTTCAAAAAAAATAAAAATAAATATGTAATATCATAATCGATTATGATATTACATATTTAATCCTTAAAAGTAATGTAAATAACAAAAACAGAAATAAAGACAAAGATAATCAGAATGAAAAATATTGATATATACATATATATATCTTCTGAAGGGGTGAGGGCGTCCATATATGCAGTGGTACCTGTGTAGAGGGGTCCATAGGTTCTTGTCGGTGCGGGAAGGGTCGGCCCCGTTCTGCAAGAGGAGGGCCACGATTTCCTTGGACTTGCAGCTGGCGGCGATGTGAAGGGGGGTCTGACCGAAGGGGTCCAACGAATTGGCCAGCGCCCGAGCCACATCATCAGGACCCTTGGTCAGAGTCTCGGCCACCACTGCGACCCGATCTGCCTGGACCGCATCGTGAAAGGCTGTGATGGCGGCGCTGGTCAATGTGACGCCACTTCCACCTCCCGCTCCTCCTCCTCCTGTAGTAGTCGATGAATTCCCATCCCTGTCGCCTCCTCGGGCAGAGGCAATGGCCCTCCTCATTCAGACCAGAGTGGATTTTTGAATTAAATTAAAAGTCAAATATAGAAATAAATATATATCGATTTGATTTGATTGAACAGGCCTGAGCGGTATAATAGCAAGGGTTCCACGATGGCGATATATCAAGATCGATTCAGGTCGGTGTGTCAAAGGAAGGCAAAAGGATGGACCGAGCACCGACCCTTTTGGTAACAAAAAAGTATTTTTATTTATTTTATGAAATATAATTTTCGGGTCAAGGACAAATATTTGTGGAATTTCGGGCTGTGTGGTGCGCCAGTGAAGTAAACCTCCTTCGCCACTTCCTTCGACTCCCCTCTCCGCACCAGGACTCTGTGGGCTCACTCAAGACAGTGTTGGATGTGTGTATAGGTGTGACATTGTGGTTGTCTCGCTAACGCGGAGTGGTTGGTGCTGATTGATTCTCTGATTCATCACACCAGAGAGTGTGATGATCACTCGTAGGGTGTCTTGTGTGACGGATCACTCTGCACGCAAAATGAAAGTTGGTGTGGTGTGCATGCAGAAGGCCCCGTTTACTGAAGCAATCGTTCCTTGAGTGTGGAACAAGGCGCCGCACCGCACACGAAGTTGCCGTTCCTGGAATTGAAAAAGAAGGGCACACCTCGGCACTTGCCCTGCGCCGCGGTGCTGTACTTGGCATAGTTGGCCTCATCCTTCCACACTTCGAGCCGCTTGAGGGTACGTCCTTCGCCCATTGCCCTGCCGGTAGTGAAATAATAAATATTAACATTTACAACACTGCAAAAATAGCAAGGTTCCAATATATACTGTTGAAGGCATTCCACTTCCGGAAGGGCACGCTGTGTGAACCTGCAGCCCTCTCCATAAAAGAAGATGAGGTCATCCACTTCCTCTGGCTTGGGGACAGTCTGGCTGCTTCCGTCTGCTTCCGACATGCTGCTCTCTTTCCGGTCGTGTTTGGGAATGGGGTAAAGATTTTCTCCGGGGTTTCTTTTATTTTCATGAAACAGGAAACGTACATGATGATTGATGATGTTGTGGCACCTCTGTGCTTGCAATCACGATTGATGACGGCAAAGATCATCACAGGCGATCATTGCTTTGCTTCCTCTCCTTGATTGTGAGGGATGATGAGACGATCAATGAAGCGGTTGGTGAGCGGAGAGGGTCTGGTGTCGGTCCTCTGCCACAGGAGGCGGTCGAGAAGCTGCTTGCGTTCGCCCTGCGGATGGGACTGACCCAGCGAAAGGAGGAACAGCTGGGCGAAGAGGTCGCGTTGCGCATTGCTTCCACCGACTTCAACAAAAGCCGAGTAAAGAGGCCCGTTCTCATCGAGAAGATGAATCAAGTGATTGACAGCCTGATCGTAGTGGCGCTCTCTGTAGGCGATGAACGCCTGAGTGAGGTGCTTTCCCACATCGGCCGCCGCGCCTCCTCCTCTGCGGACGTTGTTGATCGATACGAAGCGCTCCACTCCAACCTTATCGCCTGCTCCCAGCAAGGCAATTGCCAAATGTACATCATTGTATGGCTGAGGTTAATTGACCGCGCACACGTCAGTTGTTGTGCTCTACGCAAACCAAGCTGTGGAGAGTGCATACCAACACGTTACCAGCATAGTTCGCTCTGAACAGGTGAGCGACCTCCTTCCACCTATCTCCCACGTTACCACCTGCTATGACGTTAGCTAAGGCTTCATTTTTTTTTGGTGTTGATGGTACCATCAAATTCAACTCTTTGCAGAAGTGATGCCGCATCCACAAGATCCAACATTGAGCCAGAGGCCTTGTTCATGGGCATAATGTGGTGATCGAAGATGTCAAATACAGACCCGTGCTCCCCTTTTTCCAAATGGTGAAGAGCGAGATGCCACCACAGATGGCATGCCAGCCCAGTACACCACTGCATTCAATTTGGCCACAGCCAATTCAGTACTGACAGTCTATGGTTGGCAGAATGATAAGTACCTTCCAATTCGGGAGCTCCTCCAACAAAAAGCGGATTCCTTGATCCTGCCTGCCTTCCATCTCGTATACGTGGGCGACCGCATGAATAGCCCACGTATCTCTTGTGTTCACTGCCAGAGCAGACTTGGCACGGTTATGAGCCTGCTTGAAACTGAGTGACACGGTGTTGGTTCCGCTCAGACAAGACGCTTCAGTAGGATATTCGAGAAGGCTGCACGTACAGATGGTTCTCCACAAGCGAGAAAGCGTGCATTCCCAGGAGATAACCAAATGCGTTGTGATCGTTTGTCCTCTCCCACTCTCCAAGCACTCTATCAATGGAAGCCTTCATCTCGGGTGCCTTGCCCTGTAGCGGAAGGTGTCTGAGAATTAACAAAGGACTTACATATCTCACAGCTTTGCAGCCCTTCTTATTACCAGGAAGAAATAGGCATCGTGAGCAAACTTGACCGCTAGCTCATCGCGAGGGTGGCGTGATAAGATGTCTTCCCAGACAGCCACAGCATCGGTCATTGACTCTTTGGACACCCACTTTTCGAGAGCTTGCAGGTGCGCTTTCTCTCTATCCGATGCTCCTTCGTTTCTCAGAGCCTGATTGAGGTCGCACAAGGTTGGCAACTTACTTCCACCAGCGTAGGCAAGCAAATATACCTTGCGAGCAGCACTAAGCGGTTCCTGGATGGCCGGCGCCGAATAGGGCAGGTTGGTGCCGAACAGCGCCAGTCCCGCCTTGACCACATGACCCATCACTGTGGCACAGAGAAAGCAACACACGCAGACATGCGCTGGTGAGGTCCCCATGTCCTTTCCTCGTGAAGTTGTTCTTCGTCAGAGAGCTGACGTCGTTGTACCGAGGTTGGGCTGTGCCTGGACCGCTTGCTCTGCGGACAGCGTCGGGTTCCCATAAATACCTACATGCTGTACCCCAAACATGTATGTGAGTCGATGTCAGTAGGGCCATACACAAAACTGAAGAGGGAGGAAAGAAACCTCCATGATGGCGGTGTCGAGGAGGTGGTAGGCGATGGGGTTGCTCTTGGCGAGGGGAACCACGGCGCTCGCACACCAGGTGCGGGAGGCCATCGTCCTCCTCTGCTGGTCAGTTCGCAGCACGTTCCCAGCGCTCAGTGCGGCCGCGCAGGGCGCCTGTGCGCCTCGCAGAGGGAAAGAAGAGGAAGCCGTCGCAGCCGACCGCACGCTCCAGGGGCGAGTGAGCCTCATTGTGATATACTTATATTTTATATTTACTGCACTACTTTTCTTTTGTTTTTTTGTTGACTAAGGTAAAGGCAACTCTTCCAAGAGTGCCAAGGCGTTGAGGTTGAGTTCTTTTTTGTTGTGTTGGCTACCGAGTTTATGAGGGATCTGCCTGGGAACTTTAAGGTGTCTGTGGCTTACCTTATGTGTACCTAAACATGAACGTTACTCTGTAACGAACTTTTTGTGTCGACCCGCAAAAGTGTACAAAACGAAGACCCAAACAGCTTTCATTGTTTGCGTAATTTTTCGAAATGCATTCGCTGAACCTCATCCAGCCTTGGTATCGTGGTTGTCACGCCTGCAGAGTTCCAACAACTGTGTATGGAGAGCGAAGAACAGGCACCGGCAACTTGCCGACTGTGCGCGAGCGCGCCAGCTGTAAAGCAACACTCTCTTGTACCGCCTCTCTTTTTTCCTGAGTTATTCAAATAAGTCCAATAAAATAAAATATTGTGTTGGATGATCCGTAACTCATACAGCATGAACACTACAAACGCAGGTGTCTTCGTTCTTTGCTCACGTGGAGGTGCTGAAGAATGAAGACGCCAGGGACAAGCAAGTTTGCTGGACGTTCGCAGTGTGTGACCGGTGCGACGCTGCGTGCCGAAGTCATCGGAGTAAGCTCGAAGCGAGAATGGCGCAGGCCTTTGCTGATGTTGCCGATGCCGAGCGAGCTGGTGAGGGAAAGGCGGAATTGGAGGCACGGCGACTTCTATGGAAGCGGGTGCGCAGTGCCGCGGGCGCGCTCAAGAAGTATGCTGACACGCTGCCGGCGAATCAAGTTAACGAGTGCCGCGAGCTCTTGCGCTCCCATTTTGGGACAGACGACATCCACGACCCGCATATGCAGTGGCTCTGGTAAATCAACATTCTCATGGGCGATCTCTTGAAGAAGCACTAACTCCTATTCTATGGCAGCTCCTTTGATGCCGAACCTGAGGAGCAGGAAGTAAAGCGCGTGCTGGGTCAGCTCTCGATGAGAGAACAGAACATGTTCATTGATATATGGAAATCCCACTGGTATCAATTGTTCAAAGCGCAAGGCGCAGAGATTCCCCCCGGCTGGCATCCTCGTTCGATTCCAGTCAATGAACTCCTCCAGAGAAGGTTTCATCAGCATGTACCTCACTGCGGACATGATGGTTAACCCTTCATTCTTTGTTGGATGGGCAGACAAAGCAAGGGAGGAAGCTTCCAGCCGGCATTGGGTCTGCCAACTCCCGTTTATCGCTTCGATAAACTGGCAGGGAGGTGGCGAGAGGCTCCTGTTCTAGTGCCCAAGGAGGAAGTCAATACGCAGACTGACCGCCTGCTAGTGGTGACCTTCAATGTCCTCTTCGATCTTTACCACGGTATCAAGGACCTCATCCACACTCACAAGCGTACACATTACATCTTCAACATGCTGCGCGAACTGGATGCGGACATCATTGGACTGCAGGTTGAATGTCATATCCCTTCATTGCAAATGCAGTTGTAGACTGAACTTCTCTGATGACAGGAGGTAACACCACCGTTCTTGAGCTACTTGCTCGAACAAGACTGGGTGAGGGAGAAGTACTTCATTTCCGAGCAGGACTTTGCACTCGCCAAGACGAAAGCGACCAAAAAGTGCGCCTCTTGCCGGCCGCTCGTTGGTGTACTGACGCGTACATCTAGGGATTTACAGAGCACCATTTATCCATCGGGGCAATTGCTTCTCTCCAAACTGCCCTTCAAGGGCAGTGTACATGCCTTTTCGGGCTACAAACGTCTAATATGTGGAGAGTTCAGCATCAACGGACGGCGAATGTGTGTGCCAGTCATTCATTTAACAAGGTAGGTGGATCAGCTTGTTTCCTATGAATTAGCCTTACCTTTGCACAGTGAAAAAGCAGATGGAGCAAGAGATAGGCGAGCTGATCAACTGCAAACAATACTGAAAGCCATGCGCGGAGATGAAAGCAGCGACATGGATTCCATCATCATTGGCGACTTCAACTTTAAGAACGACGCTGAAGAGAGTAAGATCATAACAGAGGACTTCGTTGATGTGTGGCTCGCCTTGCGGCCAGGTGCGCTATTGTTGGTTACATCATGACGCCTCAGGACTCAACATGGTTGAATCCCAGGTGAGGCGGGATGGACATTTGATCCACAAAACAATCTCACGGCTGCGCTAACGAGTCAGAGCAAAATGTGCCGTCGATTTGACCGAGTACTACTGCGTAGTTGCTCACGGTACGTATTGCCCGATACCTAACAACATGCACGGCTGGTTGACACATAACAGGAATGGAGAGGCCTGGCGCCCGTTGAGCATAGAGATGATAGGTACCGAACCAATCGTGTGGCATGAGAAACGTCGTTCAACTCCAGGTATTGTCTATTCTCCGACAATTGTTGTGGTGAGCTTATTCTCTGCACCAACATAGCAGATGAACCAGCTGCAAAAGACGAGTCAGCCCTAAGTCCGAAAGAGACGGAAGATCTGATCGCTGGGTTTGCAACTGATCCTGACCGGGACGTGTATGAGTTCCCACCCACGCTGAACAACTTCCAGCGCATGCTAGTGCATCGTATCGCCAGCCGAGTACGAAACTATGGCCGCAAATTCAGCTTTACCGTATCTCACTCTATTACAGATGGGACTGCAACATTACAGCGCAGGGGATGAGTCCAAGGGCACGCGGTGCGTCGTAATTGCCAAGAAAGAGGCCAGTCAGGTGAGAAAGGAACGCAAGGTAGAAGACAAGACCTCATCCACTGCTAGTTCGTCTTCATCCAGCAACACAGAGGAACCCACCCCCAAGGAAGAAGAGGAGGAGGAAATAAGAATCCACGCATCAGACCATTATGGCCTCGTAGCTACACTGCGATTTGGTCTGTAAATTGATTTTATCCAAACAACGATTATTGGCTCGCAGGCAGCCCTGCTAGCCAGAACACCGGCAGCCACGCCAGCAGGTGCGATCGATAGGAGAGTATTTTACACTCGTTTCCCTACCTGCACAGGTATCGCCAAGAAATGCTGCTTAGATTACAACAAAAGGGCAGGAGCTCCGTCATCTGGTACGATACCTGGTATTCTGCCGTGAACAACGATTTTCGATGCTTCTTCATGTACCTATGAGGGCAATGATGATGATGATGATGATGAATATCAGTTCATGGCAGGCAGGACTTTAAGACAGAGTGCTATGTACGCAAGAAATAGCTCCATCTTTTCTCGGATGGCCACTCTGGCCTCCTCTTCCATTTCCACTTTCTCTAGCAGATCTGGGAATTTGACTGGAGTTGCAGATCGAGGGCGTAAGATGACTGCTCTATGTGTGCAAGAAGTGGACGGGGAGCCAACCAAACAGGCGCAGAAGATGCTCCGCACCGTAGATATCCGCCATCACTGCGTTCTTGTTCTTGCGCTTCAGCTCATTGAATTGGGCACTGCATCATTCCAGTTAGCATCCCGCTTCTTTCCACGACTCTCGTGACAAAGTAACACACAATCCAAATCATAAGCTGGCATACCGCTCTGGCCCATATAGCAGCATGCTCCCCACTGTTTTGTTAAAGTAATGTCGCACACCTTCCACTACTTCGTCCCATGGCTGCTCATCACTGCGTGCCATGACAATGGCCAAGGTTAGGAATTCTCATCAAGCTTAGCAGTCAAGCAGGCATGCAGTGAAGAACGTACGTACCTCTCGTTTTCATCTTCATCAGAGAAACGTGGAAGAGTGGCAAGGTAGTCATCAAGTATCTTGTTCACGTTCGGTTCCCGCGGCAGCTGCACCAACTTTCAAAAAAAAACATAAAATAAATCAAAATGAAAGAAAATACGTAAAAATAACTACAACATTTTTTTCTCTTTTATTCCAAATAAATAAATAAATAAAATTACAAGGTAGGTACTTTTTTGTCCTGTTCAATGAGGCGCTGTTCTCTGTAGATGAGGCGCATGAGGGGGCGCGGTATGTCAAGGATGAACGCGCCAGTCCCGTCCGCGGACGAAGAGGACGCCGTACCGGCCGCCGGCGGCCCTCCCTTAGTGTTAGCACTCGGACTGACGATCTCTCCCCTTCCGCCCACGATGGTCGTAGTAGCGGCTGGGGCAGCCTTGACACTGCCGCGTCCTGCCGACGACGAAGAGGACGACGCCGAGGACTGGCCCCTCTTCCTCTTTCTTGTAGCACCGCCTCTCGTGCTCATCCCAAAGATTTTTGATTTTTGAAATGATTTCAAAATTTGCAAAAAATTTACAATAGCTCCAGAGATTCAGCATCCGTGGCTTCCCTCCCTCAGCAGCATGTACCCGCCGATTACTCAGCGGCGCCGCTTTCCTACACGCAGCTGCGCAGGTACGACTCAGAAGATCACGGCTGGAAAGTGTCACCTTCGCCGCCTTGATGAAGAATGTGCCATATAGCAAGGCTCTGCCATCAAATTCCTTTCAAGGAACCATCAGCGCAAAACAGAAGAAAGCAAAACGTCTTCTAACTAGAGTGCTGTACAGGTCACACTGTGAGGTGTACCACAAGGTCTCGTTATCGTGTTGACGGTAAGAATCAGTCATGGTGTCGTGCTGGCCTGGATCTCCTTCAATGCGCCTTTGTCAACTTTTGCTCTGTCCGCGTCACCATGATGCCATGCATGATAGCATCCGACCCGATCGAAAAAGAACATGCATGGTATCGATCTGCATTACACCACACCCAACCCGAGTCAGTTAAAGAAATGACAAAAGTACATTAGGCGGTGGTTACGTAGGATCTCCTCCCCAGTAGCCAAAAGCTCGTCGATTCTGCGGCAGACGCTGTGGGGCAAGATTGGCTCGCCGTATGATTACAACTGGTGGACGACCTGTGCAGATGCGATGACAGTTTCTACATTTATATGTGCTTTGGAGATACCTGACATATTCGTGTGGTTAAGATAGTGCTTTGATCATTCACTGGATGTGTATGTACTCTTGCAACTCAAGGGGTATTTCTGAAACTAACTGCTCGACGCGCTCATCTTTTTGGCCTGTGGGACCTTTGTTATTAAGGTTCATTTCATGTTTCGCCCAAACGGTCGTGTATAGGCGCTTACCATAGGCTATTACCGAGCTACAGGCCAGATTCAATAGTGAAGGTACATTCACTGGCTCGCATCGCTCTAGCGCATGCTGTCCGTGCTCGGAGAGTAAGGAGTCCTGTAGCCATCATTACATCATATTTGTTAAATAGTTGATATCTTTCACATTTGATGAAGGCTCTACCCTTATGCTATTCCACTTGAGCATGAATGTTGGTTCCTCATTAGTCCTATCGACAATCTCAGCGGGCATATAGAGTAGAGTAGGGTTGCTTTCTGCACACAAACACGTTAATTTGATCGCGTCGCACATGATCTTGCAGATAATGGGAAAAGATTGATGACCTAGGTGCAGAGCACAAAGTGAAGTCATCTTCGAGACAGTGGTAGGGAACGACGTGATTCGATTGCCTGCCAGGATCAAAGTCCTGGATTGAACAATCAAGTGAGCTCAACTACTGTGTGAAAAACGTAAGCAGACAACGGAGTTACCGCAGTGCCTTAAGTTCACCTATGCCGTCTGGTATCGCGCCTGTTATGAGATTGTGGGAGAGATTGAGGCTCACCAGCTGCGACACGTCCACAAAATCCATCCATCAGTCATCAGCGAGTGCCCACATTCTCTTTGTAAGTCTTAGCAACCTTAGTGAAGGAGAGCAGGGCCGTCGGGAATTCGGTCAGCAGGTTGAAGTTAAGGTTCAGCGAAGTCAGTCTTTCAGCCACCTGGCCACAAACATTTGACCGATGAGATTGAAGAGTTAGCTCATAATCATGATCAGGTGATCAAAGTGATCGATGCATTCTGCCCCGTTCTCTCGGGCGCAAATGCCATACCTGAGGCAAAAAGGAGGACTCCAACTGCCGGAGGGAGTAGTTCGTGAGATAGAGGGTGTCTGCATTGCGGGCCACAGCTTCTCGCAGCTGCAGCTCTACGTCGGCCTGCGTCCGCTGCACGCGCGAAGACAGGTTCCTCCCTACGAACCTCCCGTCATCCTCTTCGTCAGGATCACGCCACGGCCTGCTCTGCTCAACGGAGACTGGTGATCGACCATCGGCCGATGCACTATCGTCAGCATCTCGAGCATCATCGGCCTCATCACCGCTGTGTTGAGACGGCACGTCCTGCCCATCAGCCCTATGACTGTCACCACTGGCGGTCGAGGCTGTCTGCTCGTTCTGTCGTGCAGACATACGCTTCCATTCTTTCTTCATCCTCCTGTATTTCCTAAACTTTCCTTTGGCCTTTCTTTGCGCACTTTAGCGTATTTCCACTTCACTTTATTTTCTTTAGATTTTAATTTTTTGTGAAAGAAAAGGAAAGGAAAACATTTTCTCTTGTGGGAATGTTTTGGGTCTTTGTCTTGAACTTTGTGTGAGGCGGACGATGAGCGCACATCACCAAGGGGGTGATACAAACACAGAGGGAATAATCACTAGCGACACGTCGGACCAGGTCCTTGCGCCTACCATAGAGACTATTGCGGCTCAGGAGGACGACATGGGACAGCAGCAGGCCCGCCCCGACGTTTCGTCCGCTGCGGCAGAGCGTGGAGAAGCCACGCAGGTGGCGGCCGATGCATCTGTCGCGGAGGAGAGCTCGGTGGGTCCCCAACTCGATGCTTCCCCATCTTCGCATTCGGATCAGCCGCATGCACCGAAAGGTGACGCTGAGGTATCTGCTCCTAATGACGCGCGATTAGACGTCGACGCGCATCCGGGAGCGGCTAACGATGAAGTAGCCCCCGATCCCGACGTACAATCTCAAGAAGGCGGGGAACTTCCTCCTGTTGATGGCGGTGAAGGCGGACCAGGCGGCTCTGATACCACCACAGTGGAGAGTGCTGCAGCTGCCCCTGCTGCTGTTGTGCCTTCTGAAGCAGACAGTGGTGGCCATGATGCCGCAGCCGCTGGTGATACCTCGTCTGCGCAGAAAGAGGAGACTCTGAAGGAGAGCAGTCCCGCTCCCACAACTGAAGCCATCGTCGCACCACAGGCTGCGCCCATGCCTGCCGCGGAAGAAGGCAGCGCGGATCACGTGATGGCAACTCATCAGCCACTGCTCAACGAGCAACAAGACCAGCCTCCGCAATCACAGGAGCAGGTGCCGGATCTGACGCTTGCCCCGGCAGACAATGTGGATGTACAGGCGCCAGCTGCGGGCGAGGTACAGGACTACTTTGCCGCCCAAGAGGGGAGCGAAGGTCAACAAACAACACCAGTAACGGACGGCGTACCTTCCGATATGCTCGAACAGACAGGCAACGAACAACACGAAATGGAGGGCGTCTCGTTCACAACAGAAGAAGTCGAGGGTATAGATGAGAACCCAACATCAGCAGAAGGTGAGGGCATGGCAGCAGAGGGCGACTCAAACGCGAATACCGTGGCTACGCCTACCACTGAGAGTGAGGCGGCGAAACCGCTCGATCAGGCGGAACTGAGCGAGGAAGAAAAACAGAAGGCGCTGTTGGCCATGCAGGAGGCCTTCGACGCTTCCTATGCGCTGCAGGTAGAGGGAATCGACAACGATATTACTGCGGCCGTACGTGTGCCTTGCTGTTCACGTGGATCTAGCACTCAGTGACCCTATTTAATGTGGCGGTACAGGATTTGGAACCAATGTTCACCCCCTTCGGAAAAGTGAACAGTATCGTGGTGGAGCCCTCACGACGCGATGCAGCTATCGTGCGTATGCCTCATGAGGCAGCCCAGAAGGCAAAGGCACACTTTGCCAAGGAACCCCTGAAGGTTAAGGACAAAGAACTTAAGGTGGTAGATGCCCTCTACGAGAGCTTCCTGTTCGTGGGCAATTTGAATGATGATGTAGAGCCCCATCATCTACACACCCTCTTCCAGGCTCATGGTCAGACCGAGCGAGCGATTGTGCGTGCCTGTCCTGCTTGATTTGAAGCCGAACCACCTGCTAACATCAGCTCAGGTTATGCGAAGTTCAATTACGGGCCGAAAGAAAGGATACGGCTTCGTTGAAATGAGACTGAAGGCCCAGGCCGGAGCCGCCAAAGCTATTCTAGGTGGGTACAGTTTCCACGGACGATCCCTTCGCATTGATTGGTGTCGCTTGAGCAAGCTCGAAGACCTTCATTCCCCCGTACTATTTGTAGATAAACTTCCGCCTGGTCATCTTGTACGTAGTGACACTAGCCCCTCTCGCTCTTTTGCTTGCTGCTTGCAAGCTCGAACGAGACTTGATGGCGATAGTAACTTATCTTGTTAATTCTTGTTTTAGGACTACGCGGCACTCAGACAGCTCTTCCATAAGTTCGGTACGGTAAAGAATGTCAATGTTCCTATCAACCCAATGAACCAACTGCCACGAGGATTTGCTTTTGTAACGTTTGCCACCGGCGAGGAAGCAGAAAAAGGTACTACTTGCTGTCGTTCTTCTTTCAAGTAAGAAATAAGGAGAGACTGAATGTGGTTACAACTTGCCTGCTTGCATTATAATTGCGCTGCGTAGCTCGCGATGGCCTCCACAATGCCGAATTCCAGGGAGCTCGAATCAGAATCAGCTACGGCAATCCATCCAAATCTGACATTGCAATGGGAACCATATCTCCTCGTTTCGTGCCGGTGGTTCACGGGCCCAGTTTCGCCGGCAGGGGTGGTTTCACTCCGCCCGTGGTATGTCAACCCAGACTAGTTAGGGTTTTTGTCCATTCGCCTAAGCCATCTACTACTTCCTCGAAGTTCGGTGGTCGCGGTCGTGGCTTCTTCCCATCAGTCTCAAGGCCTGGTTGGGGCAGAGGCTTCCACGGAGGTTTTGACTCAATGAGTGCCAATTTTGCTGCTGCTGTATCTGCCGCTGGACGCGGATTCATGGCAGGACGGGGACGTGGAACCTTCCCTTCCGCTACGCCTTTTGCCTTCACACCACAACAGCCATCCCGCGTTGAAGGTAAACAAACAAAAGCCACACAGGGCATTAGATCAAATTTATTAACTTACTGTGGGTTCCCATCTTTCAAGGCATTGGATTTAGGTCCACCCAGCCAGGTAATGATAATATGCTTGCAGGATTGCTCGAATTCAGTAAGCTGAGTTCATCATACAGGTAGCTATGGTGGTGGTGGTGGCTATCGGCCACGGCCGGGTCCTTCAGCGCCCCTCCTGCCCACTCCCCCACCTGCAATCATTAGGCCTACCGTACATGTGCCAGTTCGTGCGCCACTTCCACCGGCTTCTGTTGTTGCTGCTGCAGCGGCAACATCACCATACACGAGCTACCGACCAACAGGTTCCACCTATACCAGCTGGCCAGAGACATCCCCTGCCGTCAAGGTATGTGCGACCTATAGAGATATGTCATGGGTCTTTGTGATCGCAACCATCGCTAGTGTACGGGTGACAATGCTGAGTCCTAATCACTATTTGCAGAGTCCTAGCCCTTATGGATATGCTCATCAGCAGCAGAGCGTCTATCAACAGCTTCCATACGCAGCTACTCCAACTCCTCCCGTCTACATTCCCCATACTCCTCCGCAGCCAACAGCGTACACCCCAGCACCTACGTACCAGCAGACACCGACAGTTGGGCCATACATGACACCATACGCTACCGCCACTCCATACGCCAGCGTCGGCGCGGCTGCTTCTCCCACGCCTGTGGTTACTACTCCCATGCAGCAACCAACTTATCCTGGTATTTCCTCGCTCTCTCCTTCCCTAAGAGTTACCAACAACTCAACACGTTGGATTTTGATCATTTTTGTGATGCATAGGGTACTCCCACGCCCCTTCAGCGGCGCAAGCTACAAGTTACACACAACCTATGGCCAGCTATGTCGGTCAGACCGCTACCCCTTCGGTTTACGTGCCAACGACAGGCCCTGCGATCACGTCGTCGACCTACAATTACTACGCCCAACAGTCACAGTCCGTCGGCGCTGGTGGCCAGAAACGGACGCGTGAGGAAATGCAGGCCCAGAGCGCACCCTATCAGCAACACCAGCAACAGCAGCCGACTGCGTCTGCTGGCTATCAATCATATCCTCCATCGACGGGCTACGTGCCCTACACCACCGCCACTAGCACGTCCGAACCTTGGCCCAAGCGACCGCACTACTAAGCTCGTACCTACTAGGTCACGAAGTAGCCACGGTGTGGACTGGTGGTCTACTCAGTTTTCGTCACACCGCTCATCCCTACTGTCGCGGTACTCTGCTTCGCTCTTAGGTGGGTTAATGTGACGGATGATGGTGATGGGAACAGAGGTGAGTGTGAAGAGGAGGAGAAGGAGGAGGAGGAGGAGATGGAGAAGGAGGTACGAGAAGGATAGCTAGATCACGACGATGTGTGAGCGTAAGCAATGCTCGCATAGGGAGAAGGAAGGAATGAAGAGGAGAAGGAAAAAGCGAGGCCGTTGTGTGGTGCATGGCATAGTACGCGACGGACAAAGGAGAGGTGAAGATAGGAGTGGGCCACAAGGAGGGAGAGGGGAAACGGCAATGGCGGGGCATGACACTCCTCCTGACGAAAGCGGACAACATCATCATCATCATCATCATCATATCATTTTGTTTGTGCGCGGTGTACTCGGTTCCCCCTTCTTCATCGTTCTTCTGCATCGTCCTACATCTTCCCTTCTTTACCCTCCCTCATGCACACACCTCTATGGGCATCAACGACCAGTAAAGCAAACAACAATCATCACGAATGTATTCCCCATATCCCGGTTCCACCATCTTGAACTTTTTACTCTTCCACTTTGTGTTTCGCGTTTCATCTCTTTAGTTTCTTTTGGACTGTAACTTTTTGAGCTCTTCACTTGCTTTCTTTCCTCAGGCAGGGTGCACGAGGTGTCAACCACAACAGTCCTGAGGGTTGATCGTTAGGAAAGGAAAATAAATTTCTTTTGTTTTCTCGATACAAGTGTCCGTTATCTCTGGGAAATTCACATCACCAACTATTTACATCTTTTATTCCTCATTAAAACCGAAAAAAAAACCATCTTAAAACACCATCACGACCATGAGCAAGAAGAGGTCCTCCTCAGAAGAGGACCCCATCAAGCGCTTTGATCTGGTCCTTCCCGTGACCTGTGAGGCGCAGATCGTGCGGTGGAATGTGAAGGAGGGGGCCGATGTGTTAGAGGGGCAGGAGCTGTGCACCTACCAGGTCGTTGCCGAAGGGGGCTCCACTCGCGATCTTCACTTTTTGCGCTCCCCCTTCGCCTTCGAGGGAGTCATCCGTAATCTCTTTCCCGAGAAGAAGAACGTGCCTGTTGGGTACACAATGATTGCCTATTTTTATTTTTTATTTTTTATTTTATTTTATTTTATTTTATAGTATTTCATAGTCGAGTTATAGAGAGTTGAATTATTGAATGTTTACTTTAAAATCAATTTTTATTGTCCAACACGCAGGACCAACGTGGCGATAGTGGAGTACTGTGCACACGAAATGGCTTTCAATGACCTGTGCGCTATCTGCGGCAAGGTCATCAGCCACTCAACCGACAAGAAGGCCACCATTTCGCTCATCCCCTCGCAACCGGCTCTCACTGTATCCCGCGCCGTACGCACGCTTGATCGCTTCTACATTGTGGCATTTGGTCTGCTTCTGATTCTTAGATGAATCCAGGTCGCTGAAAGAGATGCAGAGCGCACGGCAGAGAGGTTGATGGCGACCAGAAAGCTCTCGCTGGTTCTGGATCTCGATCAGACTCTCGTGCACGCTACGCAGGTGTGAACGTGTTGTTGTTCTTTACCTCTTCTCTTTTAGACTTACACTTTCATTCATCTGCATAACACTTTCCTAGGACCCGGCTGTGGAGTCGCTCTTTGGACAGGATGCAAAGACTGTCGGAGATATAACGTGTGCCGAATCTCCAGATCCATCAGTGGGCCTAGAAGTAGACACGCCGACCAGAAACCTCTATCGCTTCACTCTTGCGCACAGTCCAAACAATTTTTATCTCAAGCTCAGGTATCTTAACACAGTCTCCCAAAGGATAATCGTCAGTCATATTGTATTTAATTCTCCTCCTGCCTGTTTGCTCCTCGTTACACAGACCTCATTTACAGGAATTTCTCATGGGAGTAAAGGATCTTTTTGAACTTCACATTTACACGATGGGCTCCCGAGCCTATGCACGCAAGGTGAGCGAAAACAGACTTACTTTTCAATGTAAGCCCTTGGAATTATTGATCGCGTTTCCTGTTTTGCATTACGCCAGGTTGCACAAATAATTGACCCAGAGCAGAAGCTCTTCCGAGAGAACATCGTTTCTCGTGATGAATGCGGAAGTATGACCTGCGTCCTGTATGAACGTGCCATCGCGCTGTCCCTAACTATTTGCTATGTGAACGTAGGTGTGAATTCGAAGAATCTGCAGCGGATCTTCCCCGTGGACGACAGCATGGTGATGATCGTAGATGATCGCGTTGATGTCTGGCAGACTTCTAAGAACCTACTCAAAATTGAACCTTGTACGTATCCACACTACTACAATGGAGATAGTTAGTTGTTCTCCTCCTCTCTTGTTTGTTTATTTTTTCACCCAATCATGCACACTCCTGATCAACTTTTGTTGTCTGCGTGTCTCCAGACTTCTTTTTCAACGATGCCAAGGTCAACGCTCTGCCAAAGGACAAAACGGTACTTGTGGGTGCTATACTGATTACGTTCAAACAATTTATATAACATACTGCGCTTTCTGTGATACAATGTAGGATGTACCTCATCCGCACTCGCACGCACATCCACACAGACATCCGGTTAGACAAAGCCTCCGACGTTCGTCTATGGGCTCTGAGGGTGCAGCTTCCGGTTCTGCGACAAGTGGAAATTTGAGTGAGAGCGGATCCCACAAACGAAAACGGGAGGATGAGGAGGAAGAGGTCTCTCCTCTGCCCCCTATCCATTCCGATCCTGCACTTAGTGAGGGCAGCGATTCTGACGCTTTACCCGGTGAGCGTGTGCTTCTTTCTGCACATCCTTCTGAAACGGACGCCTCTGGCACAACAACGGTTGAGCATCAGCCGGAGCAGCCAAAGAGAAAGCAGATCGATACCACGGGCGTGCCAAGCTTCAAAAAGATTAAGAAAGCAACACCCAAGCCTGAAGCGGGAGAGGAACTGAGCAACGCGACACCACCCGTTGAAGTCAGCGAAGCATCAGTATCCCACACTACCACAGCTAGCCAGGGAGATCGGGACCATATGGAAGAAGAGCTGCCGAAGCAAGAGGAGGGTTCATGTACTACGGGGCCCGCAGCTGAACTAACCAAGACCGAGCTAGGAGACCTACATCCCAATGCACAACAGCTTGAGAATAAGCAGACAACCCCGCCAGCAGCGCCATCTTCTCTACCGTATAGAGAGATTGCTCTACGAGACGATTACCTACTCTTCATGTTGCGCAATCTGCGTCGCGCGCATCGCCTCTTTTTTTCTGGCTACGGAGATGATCCTAGTTCAACCGGTGAGCAAACCTTCCTTCCCTTGTGTGTATGCGTGTTGATATCAGTATGACTTTGAATTTGTATCTACCTTCTGACCTATCGTGTTTGACTGAGCGCAGACGAAAAGTCCTCCTCTGAGGACAAACCTATCGAATGGGGCAAGGCCAAGCGCGACATCAAGTATAGCCTCCACGTGCAACGCAACCGTGTACTTGCGGATGTTCACATCTGTTTCTCATCCATTTTCCCTTCGACTCTGCCTCAGCCCGAGAAGTACTTTTCGCCATGTCTTTATTACCACACGTT
This sequence comes from Acanthamoeba royreba, assembly GCA_000826365.1. Classification (NCBI taxonomy): domain Eukaryota; phylum Discosea; order Longamoebia; family Acanthamoebidae; genus Acanthamoeba; species Acanthamoeba royreba. The sequence continues at coordinate 37,394 of CDEZ01023685.1, forward strand.
AGCATCGCCTAACTTGGATTGCGGATATGTAACAGTACGCCCCTGTGGCGACTAACTGAGGAGTTTGGTGCTCGGTGCCACGCCACGCTAGACCCTGATGTGACGCACCTTGTTGCGCTTAAGGTACAGTCGCGCTTGTTGTTGTTGCTTATTTGTGTTTGGGCGCAACTTCTCACAGGTCAACTTGCTGGTTATAGGAGGGTACTGATAAGGTCAAAGTTGCCCATGCAAGAGGCAACGTCCACATTGTACATCTTGAATGGTACGCTTTTCATTTACCGCACGTATCCGCGCGTCCTCAAGACGAGTAAAATCGACAATAGGTTGCTGACGTGCATCCGAACGTGGAGTCGACCTGAGGAACAGCGGTACGGTCTGCCCTCGGAACTGCCGCCTGGCGTACCAGAAGGCCTACGGCCGTATGAGGATCATATCCGATGGCTTGAAATGTGCTACGTGCGCGACCTAGATAAGGTCCTCCTCGCTCATTCTCAGGCCGAAGTACGCCACCTGTCCAGCCAATTCGGACAAAAGCAAAATTCTCACTGTATCACTCGACATCGTAGGAAGGTGAAGAGGAAGATGTATCAGATGCTGATCAGGATGAGTTCCTCAAATGGGCCCTTAAAGACGACGAAGAAGGCGAGGGTGGTGATGAAGAGGGAGACGAACTTGATGACGAAGAGGATGATGAAGAGGAAGATGACGAACGGAGCAGCTCAAAAAGCAAGGCCATGGGAGGAAGGCGCGTATCATCTACGACCACCACCACGACCACGACAGCCAAGTCTGGCCTTGATGAGGAGGCCTGGGATGAGCTGGAGAAGGAATTAGAAGATCCGGAACAGGGCGATGATGAAGTCGAATTGGACTACGCAAGTTTTGAATCAGTAGGTGGCGGGGATGCTGCCGACGAGAAGGACACCGACTACGGCGTCAAGGAAGCCAACGAAGAGACGAATCATTTCGATAGACTTGCCGAACTTGAGCGTCTCGAAGAGGAAGAGAAGCAAGGGAGAGGTGGCCGCGCGCTTTCCAAGTATAGCATATTCGCTAAACCAAAGAGCCGATCTGCAAAGAGATCTGACGATGATGAGGAAGAGGGTTACGACGATCTGGTACGCCTCTTCTCTTCCAGGCAGATTGCTTTATACCCAATCGCTGACCATATCATTATCACTGCAGATCAATGAAATCGAAGATGAGCTCTTTGGTGACGACGATGACGACGACAATGATGGTGATGAGTGATCCACATGTGGTGGTTTGGCCGTTTGACGTTTTGCGGGAAATGCAAAGAAAATACATTTTCTTGATGATTTTAACTTAAATTTAAGGTGGCAGTGCTCTTTCTCGGCCTTTTCAAGGCTAAGAAAAAACTGGGGACAGAGCCTGTGTGTTCGGCTGTTCGTCTGTTTCCGTTTTTTCTTCGCCTCCACACACTGTGCGCTGCCGCGGAGATCCATCCTTCCTCACCACCCACACACCTCGCCTTCCACATCCTCACACACAATGGCCGAGCCTTTTGACGTCAATGAGCTTGCTGACTACTCGGATGGAGAGCTTGAGAATGAGGAACAGGAGTCCATCGATGCGGGAGCCAAGACCGATGATGGTTCCAAGACGTACGTCCCACAGCTGCCCATAGCTATCTCGTCGCTAGATGGGGAAAAATTTCGAGATGAGGAGCGTTCATTCACTGAGAGGATTAAAGAACATTGAATAATTTTTGCGAGGGCCGCGGTGACCGTTGATCTGATGTTGGACTCTGTCTCATTGATTTTATATGTATGTGGCGCTACACAGTTCGGTTGATTCGCACAGCACCGTGCACACGGCCTCGTTCAAGGACTTCTTGCTGAAGCCCGAGCTCCTGCGCGCCATTACGGATTGCGGTTTCGAGCATCCGTCGCAGGTGCAGTTCGAGGTCATCCCGCAGGCCATCCTCGGTACCGATGTGATCTGCCAGGCCAACTCGGGTATGGGTAAGACGGCCGTCTTCGTGCTCTCGGTCCTTCAGCAGATCGTGCCTGAGGACGGCACCAGCTGCCTCGTTCTTGCCCACACTCGCGAACTTGCCTATCAGATCTCGCACGAGTACGCATGCCTATTATCCCATTTGCGTTTTCCACCGATTGCGTGTGTTCACACATCTTCCCTTCCTCCTCGTAGGTTTGGTCGCTTTACCAAGTACATGCCCAACATTAAGGCGTCAGTGTTCTTCGGTGGTCTTCCCATCACCCAGGACAGGGCTACGCTCAAGAAGGAGGCTCCACACATCGTGATCGGTACGCCCGGTCGTATCCTTGCCCTGGCCAACGAGAAGGCGCTTGACCTCAAGAAGATCAAGTTCTTCGTTCTTGACGAATGCGATTCCCTCCTTGAGCCTGTTGGTACGCGCAAAATCTCACTTCACATCGATCCCTCCCCGCCTTGCTGACTGTGATCATCGTCGCAACCAATTCCAGACATGCGCGCTGATGTGCAGAAGATCTTCCGTCTTACACCGCACAACAAGCAGGTCATGATGTTCTCCGCCACGCTCAACGACGAGATCCGCGCCGTCTGCAAGAAGTTCATGCACAACGTACATACCCACAACATCTTCCACCACTTTCTCTTCCATCACCATCATTGCGGGAAACGAATGCTAGCGGCGCTCATCCCACGATAATCATCATGCCCTGGTGAGGGAAAAAGAGCAGCAGCAGCAGCAGCAAATCGCATAAGCACGATCCTATAAGAACGACGGAGGGCCTCCCCCTCCGAGCGTTTCGGGCTAGCGCACCCCCCTCTGCCGACGCCCAAGAACGAGGCAAGGTCTTGACCGGGACGTGAAGGCGCAACCGGCTCGGCACATCGCCAAGCGACCCAGCTCTGGGCTGGCCCACCGCTCTCGCGCGTGTTCCTCCAGCTGGCGCTGCCTACCCGCACACCACTTGAGAAAATTTTCCATCCAGGAAAGGGCCACCACACACCCTTTCCGTAACCGCGCAGGCAGCAGCAGCAGCAGCAAATGAGAAAAGATGCAAATGCGAAGAGGCGCGAGGTCAGGAGTAATTTATGGTGGAGCTGCCGGCCTCTGTCTTCGGATGGAGTGTCGTGCGCATGAAAATCTTTCCCAGCGGGACGTCCCCACACATACGAGATCGAGGCCCCTCTTCGCACCTCCCAGGCGCGCTCGAAGTGAGGCACAGGCCAAAGGCGCGGAGGCGCTTGAATCTGCCCTGAGTCAAGTATTTCTTCTAGCAGCAGCAGCAGCAATGCCGCGCAATTCGCATATCCAGACTGGAGGGAGGGACGACTGCCGAGTGTGTCATTTCTAACTTCAACTTTCCTCCTCCGTTCTTCTTCTTCTTCTCCTTTGTTCTGCTTCTTTGCGTTTTCTCCTCTAGCCGCTTGAGATCTACATCAGCGCTGGCAGCAAGTTGACCCTCCACGGCCTCAAGCAGTACTACGTGCAACTCGAGGAGCGAGAGAAGACCCGCAAGCTGGTTGATCTCTTGGACACACTTGAGTTCAATCAGTGCGTCGTCTTCGTCAGCTCAGTCAAGCGTGCCGCCGAGCTCAACAAGATCCTCGTCGAGCAGAACTTCCCCTCTATTGCCATCTACCGTGGCATGCCCCAGAAGGAGAGGTAAAACCGACCCCCTCAATTCGCCTTCCTTCCTTGGAGAGCTCTCTTTTCTGATCATCATGTGGTGTGTAAAATCAAGAATTGAGAAGTTCGCCCAGTTCAAGGACCTGCGTGCGCGTATCGTCGTCGCCACCAACTTGCTGGGTCGTGGTATCGATGTGGAGCGCATCAACGTCGTGATCAACTACGACATGCCTGCCGAGGCCGACACCTACCTCCACAGGGTTGGTCGTGCTGGTCGTTTCGGAACCAAGGGTCTGGCCATCTCGTTCGTCTCCACTAAGGAGGACGGGGAGGTGCTCAACAAGGTGCAGAGCCTCTTCGTTGTAAATATCCCTGAACTCAAGCCGGGCACGGAGATTCCCAAGTCCTCTTACAGTACGTGCCTTGCGCGCAACTCTGCAGATCCCTGCACCACACGCACACACGTTCTGACCACCATCTCCCCCTCCTCCAGTGCAAGCGTAAGCTTGTCGTTTGGGCTAGCTCTTTTTGCGTGCACGCTCTCTCTTCCTCAGGGATGGAGCACAGCAGCTTTTTCAAAGTTGGGACGACGAGAAAGAAAAGAAAAAACGCGTAACGCGGCTCACACCAATAAAAACTTCAAACATCCCCGATGATGTTAAAAGAAGAAGAATTGGCAGATTAAGAAGATCGTGAATTGGGTGGTGGCGAAAAAGGGGGGGGCTCAGAGCCTCGCGGGGCGGTTGTTGAAGACGAGGAAGATTGTGGATGTTTGGAGAACCAGGGCCAGCGATCATAGCCCAGCTTGACGGCAGCCACACCGGCACCGATCCAGTAGAGCCACATCCACCACTCGTCAGGTCGTGGGGGAGGGAGCCGCCGCAGCAGCCTCATCGTACGCTCCTTCAACTGCTGCTGCAGCTGCTGCATGTCACTGACATGTCCGCGTTGTGGATTTATTTTAAAAAAAAACTAGTTTTTATTATTTTTCTTTTCACATGCCGTTTCGCATTTTTTGGTTTTTAATTTGATTTTCTTTGCGCAATTCGTAGGGCAGAACATGTCTGCGTCGCGGAACAAAGATAAGTGACAGGCCGCGGAAAGCGCACGACGGAGGAACTCTCTGCCCTCCTCCAATCAACGCCGTCGCGGGCTATATCGTAAGTCCAATCGCACGCAGAGTACGGATATATAAGCCCTTTTATGGATTGCCTCTCTTCGTACCAAAATACGGCGTTTGGGCGGAGACATCATACATGCCATCAGGATTGGGGAGCTTACACTCTCCGGAGTCCTTCCGCTTCTCTGTGCATCGCGGGTGGCCAGCAAGAAAGCATTCCTACCACCGCCTTTCTCGCTTACAACGCCAAACAACACCGCGCCATCACAGCCACCAGGTGTGCTCTGCTGACTAGACGGCATGGAGAGTAGCAGTACTTCGAACAGTACGGCTGAGGAACATGCAGCAGACAACCGCGAGCCTGAAATACCGGCGCCGGTTCCTGATCAAGATAGTGACGACGCCCTTTCCGAGCAGGCTGATGACTTGGTACGGTTTGGCCTTCACTGTATTCATATGTTCCATTTGAACGCTGACTTCTCCCTGGACTCGTCATCTCTAGTCGGCGGACGAGCCCAAGCTGTCTTTGCCCGATAAGGGAACTGTCCTCTTCAAGGACTACATTCAGGAGACGCGCAAGGTGGTCAATCCGCACTTCCAGCCCATATTCGCCGCCGTGAACAACCTCACCTACAGCGTCCACGTGCCGCCGCCCACTTCCCACGTCCGCGACGTGCCGTACTTCTTCAAGAGTTTGACGGTCGAGCGGTTCGTCAGGAAGAACAGGCATCTGACGACCCCGATTCTCAACGACGTCAGTTTCTATCTCAAGCCCGGCGAGATGACCCTTCTTCTTGGCGCACCCGGTAAGTGCATCTTTCGCTTCGAGGCACCGATCGGTTCTAACCTTGCTTGGCTCTCAGGGTGCGGCAAAAGTTCCTTACTCAAGCTGCTCGCCAACCGACTTCGAGCAGGCAAGGTGGAGGGAAGTCTCACCTTCAACGGTAAGGTACCCAAGCGCAAGCACTATCATCGCGACGTCGCCTTCATCCAGCAGGAGGACGTTCATCTTGGTACGCTTCAGACTATGCATATCCTCTTTCATCACCTTTCCTCCTCTTGCTTGGCGGCCTCCCTACTCACTCGGAATCAATTCCACACAGCCACACTTACTGTGAAGGAGACGCTCCAGTTCAGTGCCGATTGTCAGATGCCCCCGGGTGTGCCTGCCAAGGTGAAGGAAGAACGCGTGGAGGCCATATTGCAGCTTCTCGGACTCAAGCACAGGGCCAACACTATTGTGGGCGACGGTCTTCTGCGCGGCGTGTCCGGCGGAGAGAAGAAGCGCGTAACGGTCGGTATCGAATGGACCAAGTCTCCTGGCGTGTGGCTGTTCGACGAGCCCACTACCGGTCTCGATTCCTCAGCCTCCTACGATCTCATGAGAGCGCTGCGCACCATCGTAAACATGGGCGGAACGGCCATCGTCTCCCTGCTTCAGCCTAGCTATGAAGTCTATCATCTCTTTGAAAACGTGATGATCCTCACCCACGGTGAGATCGCCTTTCTGGGCAAGCGCACTGAAGCCCTGGGCCACTTCGAGAGCCTCGGATACAAGTGCCCCTCGGCCCTCAATCCCCCCGAGTTCCTTCGTGCGTATCTTTTCTGTAGGATTGTGCACGGGTCAGTCATGGCTAACATGTGCTTGGGGTGGATGGCGGTGTGTACAACACAGAGGAAGTGGTCGAGTCCATCAGCAGCTCCCGTCCGAGCAAGTACCGCGCTGTTGAAGAAGCCGATCCAGCGAATGACAATCCCGCAGCAGTCCCTCACGAGGATTTCCACTGGCTTGAACCGAAGGACTTTGTTGAGTCCTACAAGCAATCGGAGCTATACGCTCACGTTAAGGAAGTTATCAAGGAGACTGAGAAGGACCTTGTCCCCCACGATGAAAAGGAAGGAAAGGTACAATTCAGCATTATATATTTTTTATTAATGTGATGGTTCTACCTCGATTTGACTCCTATCTGTTTGTGCCAGGCCCATCCGGCAAAGATCGAACTTGTCGACTACGCGCGTGATGCCAAGTATCCTACGTCCATTTGGAAGTACGTGTCACGGCCTCGTGCATGCGTCGTGTCTCTCTCCTTACTCATCTCATTGCTTGTAGACAATACTGGCTTCTTATCAAGCGCGCCTATATTCGCGAATGGCGCGACAAGACCACCAATATTGCACGTATCGTAGCCGCCAGCACCCTTGCCTGTATCTTGGGAACACTATTCTTGCGGCTGGGCTACCATCAGCAAGACATTCCCAGTCGCGTTGGCCTTACCTTTTCAGTACTCGCCTACTGGTCCTTCGGCTCACTGACTGCCCTGCCTTTAACAATCTTCGAAAGGCCAGTATTCTACATGCAACGAGACCAAAAGTATTTCCATCTCTCGCCCTATCTTGTCGCCACTATTGCCGCCGAGGTACTCACTGCCCTTCATTGTGGATAAGCTTCCTTCAATGCTTTCAGAGCGCTAAGCAAACTTGGGTGATTCAATAATGCAGATACCAACGATGATGGCTGAAATTGGAGCCTTTTCATCAATCCTCTATTGGTTATCAAACCTGAACGAGGGTGACTCAGGCGAACGATTCGGTTACTTTGTCTACATGTGTTTCTTTTTCTATTGGGTATGGCTCAGCCCCTCACATGTTTCAGCTTCATCAATTCAGAACGGAACCTAACTTGATATCATATCAGACCATGAGAGCATTTACAAGGATGGTTTCTGTTTGGTCTCCGTCTCTCCTTATAGCACAAAGCTTCGCTCCAACGCTGATAGCTCTGCTGTTACTGTTCGCTGGTTATCTTGTGCCGCGCGTACGCACAAACTTTTACCTCCTATTGAATGTCAACAGAATGCATCATCAGAGACTGACTTGAGGACCCTACCAGATACACATATATGGCCATTGGGTGTGGATGTACTACAGTAACCCAATAAGCTATGCGTTCCAAGGCCTCGCCTCGAACGAGTTCTGGGGCGCCGACTACTCGTGCGAGGAATCCGAGTGGATGCCACCAACCACGATTCCCAATTTCAACACGCCTTTCCCCGCCGGGTTCGCAGGGCAGAGGACGTGCCCCGTAACAGACGGCACCTTCTACATCACCAAGCATTTCGGGATCTGGAACAGCGAATGGGTCAAATGGATCATGGTGGTGTGCATCATGTGCTGGTGGGTCATATTCACTTTCGCGACCTACATTGGACTGAGGTGGGTGCGCCATGCTCCGCCCAGGAAGCCGCGCATGAGGAATGTTGAAATAAGCGAAATCGAGGAGAAGGAGATGGCCACCTTCAACATCAAGACCGTCAAGGCCGAGTACCTGAAGCAGCATCACGATCATGAAGATGTCAGCAAGGGGAAGGAACACGAAGGAGACGACGGCAATGACATCGAAATGTCGCCCCAGAATGGCCGTGTCGAGTGGGAGAACTGCGGTGGGAAACTCATCGACGGTGGCGCCTACCTCTCGTGGCGCAATCTCAACTACTCTGTCAGCGTGCGTAAAGGCCTTAAGAAGAGCGAACTGCAGCTCTTGCACGACGTGTCCGGCTACGTGAAGCCGGGAATGATGCTGGCGCTTATGGTACACTACTTCCTTCAAGATTGCGGCTCAAACCCCAGAGCGACTTATGAAACGGCACTTGCCAGGGGTCATCGGGTGCTGGCAAATCCACGTTGATGGACGTGTTGGCCAGGCGCAAGACCGGAGGCAAGATCACCGGCGAGGTGCTCCTTAATGGGACCAAGACCGACAACAACCTGTCTCGGGTGATCGGCTACGTCGAGCAACAGGACATTCATTCTTCGACGCAAACTATCTTGGATGCGCTCAAGTTTTCAGCTCTAGTACGTGGTTCCATCTTCAATGCGGCATTGATGATGGACACAGTAATGAGTGAATGTGGGTGTGCAGTGCCGCCTGCCTTCCAAGATACCCCGGAAAGAGAAGAAGAAATACGCCAAGAGCTTGCTCAAAATCCTGGGACTGGAGCACATTGCCAACCGAGTCATTGGAGTCAATGCCGCTGATGGCATCTCGGCTGATCAGCGCAAGCGCGTTACCATCGGCGTGGAGATGGCTGCTGATCCGGCTATCCTCTTCCTCGATGAGGTACATTCGTGGTTCTTTCTTATGGGCTTTCACTTCCTCTTTATTCACGCGTCCGTTCGTACAGCCAACTTCTGGTCTGGACTCGTTCGGAGCGGAAAGGGTCATGACGGCGGTCAAGAACATTGCCAGCAGGGGGACTTCCGTTGTGTGCACCATCCATCAGCCGTCCGCGACAATATTTGGCATGTTCACCCATCTGCTACTGCTTAAGAAGGGTGGGTTCACCACCTACTTTGGTGCCATCGGCAAGCAAGAGGGTGACTACTCAGTGCTTCTTTCTTACTTTTCCGAGTACGTCTTGATTTGAATTCGGAGTAGTGAACTTGGAATTGACGCTCACCCAACATGACGTAGGTTGGGGCATGAGCTCAAGCCACATCAGAACCCAGCAGAGTTCATTCTCGAGGTGACAGGTGCCGGTATACCCAAAGCCGTCGAGATAGCTCATGGCCCGACCGATGAGAAGAACGAAACGACCGACACCAAAGAAGAAGAATTGCCCAAGCGCAGCGACAACTTTTTCGCTGATACCTACAAGGAGTCTCAGTTCTTCGCCGATACCGATAAGGAGCTTGAAGCCGGCATCTTCCCGAAGGTACGTCGACTTGCGGACGTATGCCTGTGCTTGCTGCAAACCAACACTCATTCCTTCCTTCGGTGACCAGAACCTTGACAAAGAAGAGCAAAGCCGATGGGAAAGGATCAAGGCACGACTGCTCGACCGATACGCCAGCAACTATCTGGAGCAGTTTGCTCAACTTATGCGAAGGGCCTTCCTGGCCTACTGGCGCAGTCCCGAGGAGTTCCTGCAGAAGGTCACCATACCGCTGATACTCGGCATCATCGTGGGTACCTATTTCGTGCAGCTCGATAACACTCAGCAAGGAGCCTTTCAACGCAGCGGCCTAATCTTCCTCTCGATTCTCATTTCCAACTTGCTCGGCATCCGTACGAATGGACTCTCTCTTGCTGCGTCCTGTCCGTAACTAAACTTGCGTATACCTACAGAGCTTAAGGCAAAGGTGATCGGAGAGCGTACGTTCATGTATCGTGAGAGGGCGTCTCGCACATACGGCTCGTTGATCTACATGGCTACTCTTGTGCTCGTGGAGATTCCTTTCGTTCTTTTCAACACAGTTGCCTATGTGTACGTCACTCTTGCCACATTGGAACATTCGCAGCTTCATGAACTGAACTGAACTGACATAAACTGGTCACTGATCGTACAGTATACCGGCGTACTTCATAGCAAACCTTCAGTATGACGCTGGGCGCTTCTGGATCTTCTTCGCCATTTACCTACTGACCAACCTCGTTTCGATCGCGATCATCTACACGATCTGTCTTGCGTCGCCCAACATCACTCTTGCTAATGCTGTGTCCGCTGTTGTCTTCACTCTGTTCACCAACTTTGCCGGCTTCCTTATCGCTCGTAGCAACATCCCAGGTACATGCCCTGGTCTCCCTCATACCCGTTGATACATGCTAACGCATGATGCCTGCGTGGGACACTCACAGGATGGTGGATCTGGGCACACTATATGGACCTTGACATGTACCCGCTGGAGGCGTTACTCATCAACGAGCTCGATGGGCAGACTCTTGTTTGCTCCGACCTCGAACTCGTGCAGGTGCCCATATCTCCCGGTGTATTCAAGAGCTATTGTCCCTACACCACAGGCGAGGCCTTCTTGGAAACTCTGGGCATGCACTCCAACAACCTGCTGCGTGACTCCCTCGTGCTGCTGGGCTGGTACATCGCGATGCTGGTCACCTCTAGTCTCCTCCTCAAGTTCCTTGTCCACCAAAAGCGCTGAAGTGTCAGTAACTGCTGTTTTTGTGTTGATAAGCCAATCTCACACAAGCATGATTCTCGAATTGAATGAAGCTTTAGGGTTAGCCTAGCAGAAATGCAGTGCAGGTGTGGATGCACAACAGCTGAATTAATCTCTGTACTTGGCGGAGATGGCTGCTTCGGTAAGCTCATTGGCGTTCGATGGTTGATAGTGCCCGTGCACGGGCACCACGGAAAGGATGAAGTCAGTGACGTCTTGTCTTTGTCCCGCTGACTTGGCCTTCTGAAGGGGCTTCACGTCGTTGCCGATTAACGTAACCACGGTGAACTTCCTCACAGTCTCACGTGAACCGGTGGCCTGATGATGTGAATCTCCTTCAGCAAACAGAGGAGCTATGGAAGAGGGCGCTGGAGAAGAACCTTAAAGTCTGTGGCAACAGCACAGAAGAAGATTCTGTCGGTCGGGTACTGTGACTTGAGAGCATTCACACCGCCACTTCCTGCAGCTACCAACTCGATCTCATCCTTTTTACCCTCAACATAAGCAAGAATGGCCCTAACATCATGGTTGGAGAGAAGGCAATCATCAGAAAATGAGGTCCACCTTGAATTTGAAAGGGATCCTACCAGTCAGCTTTTCCCTCAAATACTTGGCGCAATGCAGCCTCGACCCTAGGTTGATCGACCACAGTAAACTTGAATGTGGTACCGCCCCTACCATGAGAACGGCTCATAGCCTGTCTCTCTTGGGTGGGATCTTGAGACGTGTGGTAGGTCGCTCTCATGCGCGTCAAGCTCTGTGCAATGGAGTCATACTGTACATCGGTCCGTTTGGACGTTTGAAACTCGGTCGCGATGCTCACCTCTTTCTGTTCAGTTACGAGTGTCAATGCGAAGAGTACAATTGCTTCATCAGCTTCATCAGCAGCAAGGGTGGGTGGTGTTAACCTTCACGAGTTCGAGCAGCTCGGCACGGTGGGCGGCAGATCTTGCCTTGCTGAGACCCGGAGGGACGGACTCACCGATCCATGTCAGGAGAACGTGCTTGACCGGATTGTAGGGATCGCCTGATGTCACACGGGAAGCGCACCACAAGTAAGCGATGTTAGTGTTTAACATTCATCACCTGGTCCATCCAAACAGTGAGTGAGTGGCTGCCCAACACGCCAGCATCAAGGCACCTTTGACGATCAACTCTACAACGCCGAACTGGACCTGGTCGTCCTTCAGGTGGGTCAAGAACTCTTCCAGACCGCCAGTGCCGTGGCCCTGCAGCACTATCTCATTCCTCCCTGCCCCGTACCCCAGAAGCACCCTGCGCCAAACCCCACATGTGAGGAGTTAAAAAAAGGAGGAGGTCTTTCAGTCAGATGAGTGAGTACCAATTGGTGGGCTGTTGGCTGTGGTTGAGAGCGTGCAAGGCGCTGAGAATACCAGCCTCATCCACCACATGCACCTTACCCACGTCCCCCATGCTGCTCTTGTGTGTTGGACTCACGCGAGTGGAAGGAAGAAGAAAGAACATGGAGCAACCCCCCAATACCCCCCACCCCCCAGTAGTGAGTAGACCAGCTATTTCAAGTATGTGCCTACGGCTGCGTACGCAGAAGACGAAGAGATGACTCACCACTGGGCCCCATGTAGTGGTGAGGATGTGTACCTGTCACCACCGCCAACAATGGCGAGGGGCTTGTTACAGATGTCAGCTTCTTTATCCATAACCTTTATTGATAAGAACAGCACCACAATCAAGTCATATTCATCAGCTAATCACACATCATATATTGTACCACCTGCTTGCAATGTGATGCTGCCCACGCTAGAGTTGCATGTGAAACAGAGCAATACCTGGAGTATCATTTGACTAAGAGAAAAAGATGTTGTGCATTCTTGGTTCATTGAAAAGCAATACTTCTTGGTGTGTGTGTGAATGGAATCAGACAATTACAAATGATCACAACACGAACTGATCAAACTTAAAGGCATAAGCTAAGAGGGTGCCACTAATGCATTCAGGAGTGGTGAAAACCAGGTGTTGGCCAAGTGAGATGTCTGTGATCTTCATTGAACTGCCAAAGTTGAGTGCCACGCCACTTTGAAGAACATAGATCTGTGTGCCTGGAAATATATTGATGATTTCTCTATAACCTTCCAGAAATGTGCCAGCTTTGTTGAATGATGCTGCAGCCCAGTGCACTGAGTGCCAGTTGTCCCGTGCCATTGCTGGAGAATGGATCATTAGTGATCATCAAACTGAGCACAACAGACAGAACGCAGAAAAAGATGATGCATATGGCCAAATGGAGTCCAACTCTTTCCATTGAATGAGCCATTCAATCAAGTGATGAGACAGTGTCTGTGATCAGAGTTGAACAAGTACAGCATATTGTCTGGTGAGGTTGCCAGTGCATTCACCATGCATCCACCACTGCCTTCATACTAAGACCACACTGTCCTCAGGTACAATGAATCAAAATTGAAAATCACTGTACATCCATCAGAACCAAAGGGTAACTGAGAGCATGATAGTTGCGTGCTTGCAATGAAGAGGAACTTCTGATCAGTTGATAATGCCAGCTTATTGCCTTGATTCCATTATATTAAGACACAGAAAACGTTAGGCATGATGATCAGAAACTGAGGTGAACATCAAGCATACCTATGACATTGAGCAATCACATGCCTCTAAGGAAGGTCATCATCAAGTTGAAATGAAGCACTTGATTGTACAACTTGATTGTGTATTTGGAACGTGCAAGAATGTAGATCACCTGCTGTGATGTAACCATATCATGTACCATCACATCACCCAGAGGATACACCTATGAGTCACTGAGTGAAAAAGACACACATTAAATCCATCATCAGTGATAATTGCTTGTGATGTATCTGATATGCTGGAGTGCCCCAAGGATTGAAGATTTGAAGAATATTTGACTGAACTTTTCTGACTTCATTGCAAGAGAACATGATGAACAGACTGTTGTCCTTCATGATGGCTTTTTGCACTTGACTGCCCATTGATGCACCATTGGCCATATTGTTGGACCACAAGGTAAAGGGTTATGTTTATTGGTTTAAAATTAGAAAAAAGATCAGATAAATAAGTTTGATCACAAGGAAAAATGGTGGAAAAAGAAGAATAAAAGATAGTTATTGTTTTAATTAAAAATTGAAAGAAAATAATAAGAATTAGAAGTTATCTAATAAGAGTTAGGGTGAAAGGTTAAGGTTTATTGTTAAGGTTAGTGGTTAAGATCAGTTGAATGAACACTGATCACAAGGAAAATAAACAGAAAAAATGGAATACAAGATTATATGTGTAAATGTAAATAAAAAGTGGAAGAAAAAATTAAAACTGAAGAAAGAGAAAGACTGAAAGAGAGAGAAGAACTTGCATGGGCTTGGGCTTGACTTGGCTTGGTCAAGGCAGGGCATAGGCCATGTTGGCCTGCCATGCTGACATGAGCATGGCAGTGCTTCTGGCCACTGCCACTGCCACGCACTTGACCAGCTTGCGCCTGGTCTCAGCTGGCGCGTCCTGGAGCACTTCAGCAATCTAGGCCTGCTCCTTTGTGGCAATCTCACCAAATGGCGAGACTGCAAAGGGCACTATGGCCAAAATACACCCCACGCAGAGCGCGGTGGCATATTTCAGCTTCTTATGGCGTTCTGCACATTAGGGTTTAGGGTCAAGGATTTTTCTTACGGTTTGACTCTCTTGCTTGAACTGTGCATAACTTTGAAGAGGGGCAAAAGTTAGGGGATAGGTTTTTTTGCTGGAGGCCAGTGGATGAGGTGCAAGTGAGAAAAGTGATTTTGTTGTCAGCCATGACGCTCAAAAAACGTCCAAAACTTTTCTCACGCTGTTGTATGAAAGTATCAGAGCTCCAGAGAACTGTATCAAAATTAGAGAAAATCGTAGGCTTTCAGATGGTGTATAGAACACCTGCAAAAAAATATGATACAAAAAAACGTACTCCTTTGCAAGTCTCTATGGGAGGTGAAAAATAAAAAGATTCTCCACAGACACAACAAAAAATGAAAGAGAGATAAAAAACAGATCCCCAGAGGCCTGAACATGGGAGAAAGTGGGGAATTTTGGTCTGAGGCCCAGGAAAAAACCCCAAAAAACACGGTCAAAAAAATGCCCAAAAAATGATTAAAAAAGGATTTTTCAGTGCCAGAAGCTAAACTCTGACACAACGGACCAACGAAGGAACGAAATGGAACGAAACCTTGCATTATGGTGCTAGAAATGATGGAGAACACAAGGGAACCAGTTTGGCAGCGATCGGACAAGATACAAGAGAGAAAGAATTATTCCAACATAAAACAGGACTACTGAGTTTTAGGGCCAAGCACCAATTTGGGAAGTGATTTCCATACCACCTGGGTCAAATCACACGTCATTAGAAAGCCCTCATCAAGGGCTATTTTTCATACAATCACATTCCAGAACGAAAAAGAAGCACAAGTGAGAAATGCACAAATCACCAGACACACATTGAAATCGGATTTGGGAAATGATGCACACACACACACACACACACACAGATGTATTATTCTCAAACAGGAAAAACCAATCACAAAGGAATTAACATAGTAACAAAGAGACATGCTGTGCTGTAGGAGGAGAGATGACACACTCACATGTGCCTGGGCCTCTTGCTGGGACGCTTCTTGACAGGCAGACCATGGTCCTTGTAGTACCTGGTCACCAGGAATTCATTGAGCACGTCCCAGCAGTTGAGCAGGTTGGCCATGGGCTCCCAAGTGCACTGGGTGTAGGCATAGCCCTGCCACTTGATCTTGAACATCATGATGTCTCCAGCGGCATTGGGCTTGGCATCCACAATCCTCTCCACAATGTACTCCTCCTCTTCTTCCTCTGAATCACTTCTCTGCTGTTGTTGAGGACTGCTCTCTGGCTGGTCCACCTCGACCGTCTCATCGTCATCAGCATGGAGATCGATGTGTCTCGGACGAGGAACACGTGGACTGCGACGACAAGCCATCACCACTGCAGAACCTGCCTTCTCCTTTGCAGAGTCATCATCGATAGGGCTTTTCTCTTCATCACTGGCCGTCAACTTGCGCTTGCCATGAGGATCAGTTTCATCGAGCTGGCACTCTCTCAGATGTCTGGCCCACTCCTTGTCATCTGCCAGCAATCGAATCTGTCGAGTGATGGAGGCCTTGTAGGTGGCCATCTTCTGAGGATCCAACTCTGCCCTGAGAATGTCGTCCAACTTGCTGAGATTGGTCACGATCTTGTCTGCCATCTGTGGATCGTCACTGGCTCGAACGATGTTGTCGATGAAGATCTCTTGAACATCTTGATAGGAATCCACTTGCATGCTCCTGTCGTAATGCCTGGCCATGATGTCTTGAGAGACGTTCAAATATGCTGCCATGGCAGTCTTAAAGGTTTCCATGCTCTCAAAACGATCATTATTCATGAGCCCTGATAAATCAGAACAAACACAAACACACACACACAAGTTAATAAATTAAATTATAGACATACACATATACACAATACACACACACACACACACACACACACACACACACACACACACACACACACACACACACACACA
>CDEZ01023686.1:2179-12611 GCA_000826365.1 Acanthamoeba royreba
TGAAATCTAGACTTCAAAAATAAGAAGGAAAACAATTGAAGACGCGTACGGTGGTGATGGCGATGACCTCCACCTCGGGCGACTTGAGCGCGAGAGCGAGGGCCATGAGGTCATCGATGCCGCCATCGGTGTCCACAATCAACTTGCGTGGAGGTCTCGCCATCTCTTCTTACAACATATGGACAAGATTTTCTCTTCTTTTCCCGAGTTCATTAAAGGAAAAGTAAAAGAAAATGTGTCATTTTTTTCTTGCGGACACTTACAAGAGAAGAGGTGCAGAGCATTAGGCAGACTTGGAGTCGTGGCTGCTGGAGGTTCTTAAATGCGCGATGGCGAGGAACACACCGACGTCGAAGAGCAACCAAGCACCAGCACGCATAAGGTCAGCGCCGTGCAGACCGTACACAAGTTCTGGAGCAAAGGCCAAGGCCAGACCATCGAGCAGACAGGCTACGGCCGACATCACGACCACTGATCTCTGGAACGTCGGGCCGTCCGTTGGTTTACGTAGAGGCGCGCCGCAGAGTCTCGTTGCTAACCCGAGCAGGGCCCAGGCGATAGGTACAGTGCCTGCGTAGGTGGCCAAGACCAAACCAGTAGGATTGGAGGTCGCGGTAGGTGAGTAGAAGATCTTGTGGCCGAGTGTCCTGATGAAGATAGCAGCCTCCACCCAGAAGACGCCTCCCATCAGAGCGGAGCGGACGGTCACTGAATCGGTCATCTTCGTGTAGAGCAGTGAGGTTGTTGGTTGTTGTTCTGTAGCTTGAGTGTTGAGTTGATATGAAGTGTTGGGATCTTCTTCTGGCTGTATTTAAACACTCTCCACACTTGATTGCGTGGATTGACATACAGCATTGTAATAGCCAATCGTGTAGATCGTAACTGGCAAGTCAACGAAAACTATGTTTGGAGAATCCATTGATACTTCGATTTTTGCTTATCCCGATTGGTAATAGAAAGAATTCCAGATATTTCTGAATTTCCCCTGGCCTAAAAGAAATTCATCAAGAAAAGCATTTTTTGTCGTAGCGATAAGCATGGAGCTGCCGGTAAAGAGGAAACACGACGAGGAAGAAGACGATGCAGTCCGCAACACAACTACCATCGTGACCGAGCAAACACAATCCGACGATGCCGACGCTAAAAAGGTGCGAACATCACCAACTTCGCCTTCGGCAGCTGTAGCCCATGTCGGCCAGGAGCAGCCAACGAATGGCGGTGATGCCGCAACTCGAGAGGAGCACATCAAGCTCGTGGACATGGACGTCGTGATGGAGCAGGCCCGGCAGCAGAGGTCACGCCGTACCACCGACCTGCCCTCTGTTTCCATCATCATTCCTATTTACAACGCACAAAGGTATTTATATTATATTTATATTTATTGTTGAAGGATTGTTCTATTTTTTTCTAAAGCTGGAATGCAGGTTTTTGCCAGAGTGCTTCGAATCGATCTTATACCAGACTTACACCGGACCTATTGAAGTTTCCCTTTATGACGACGGCTGTGATGTGCGTATTTGATGCGGGGAGTGTGCGTGGTTTGGCTGTTTACAACACAGATGCATGACCTAACGCGTGTGCGCAATTTTACTACTAAATCGCACAGGATGGCAGTCCCGAGGTGATCCAACAGTGGATTCCTGTGTTCACTGCCGCCGGTTTCACCACCAAGTTGCGGCGTAATGACCGTACGCAAGGACGAGGATGCGGTTTCGCTAAAAATCGGTACTGTCACCGAGCCAGAATCCGTTGGCCACAAAACTGATTTCATGGTTGGGGATGCACACAGATCAATTGAACAGTCCACAGGTGAATACCTGTGCTTCCTGGACGCGGACGACATCATGAAACCGCAGCGCGTAGAGATGCAACTTCAAGCTGCCCTGGAGCATCCTAACTCCATTATCGGGTCTAAGTTTTCCAGGTATTTTCCAATTTCACGTGTGAATGTACGATCAGCAACTCATATCAAACACTGCAGAACGCCAAAGGGCTCAACGGAACGGTACACTCGATGGTGCAACTCACTTACCAAAGAGCAACTCATGTCGCATCGCTTTCGAGAAGTAACCATCATACAGTATGTATCCCACGGCTCGACGGTAGAATTGGATCGGTGTTATTGAAATTTTGATTCAGGCCTACCTGGTTCATGAGTCGCAAGACATTCAATGCAGTGGGAGGTACCATCACCTTGTCCATCAACTCAATTATTGGTAATGGTTGACCCGCATACAGCATACGATGAGGCATTTCCTGGCTGTCCAGAAGATCTCATCTTCTTCTATGCTCATCTTGGCCAAGGTGGGGGATTGCACAAGGTGGAAAAGGTGAGACCTCACTACAAAAGGTTAAAATGTAAGTTATTTCTGACTCTCATCTTATAGAAACTGTTGATATATCGCTATCATCCTGAGTCCACCTGCAAGGCCATTCATCGACTGGTGCTCCTCAACGTCCGTAGTAAAGCAATTCAAGAACAGGTTTGCGCTACGCCCTGTGATAAATGATACAGACTTCGATTACTTACCCAAAGGTGACAGGTCATTAGCAAGTGGGACTCGTTCAGCATATGGAGCGTGGGCAGAGATGGGAAAAAGTTTTTCAACTCGCTTACCGTAGAGAATCAGAAGAAGGTAGGATTTCCTCCATCAACTTGAAGCATCACAGCCTCTTCTCAGCTTTGTCGCTAAAGGTAGTGGCCTTTTGCGATATTGATCCAAAGAAGGTTGGGACGAAGCACACCACGAGGTATGCACAAGCATTTTTACTCTGTTCGCATCAGCCTTATAATTCTTAAACATTTGTCCTTGTAGGCAAATGAAGACCGACAACGTCAAACCGATTCCGATCGTGCATTACTCAGAAGTCAAGCCACCAATCATTACATGTGTAGCGCTTGATCGAACAGATGGCAAGGCACAGAACCCCTCCCTTTTTGCTACTGCTTACTTATCCTTACCTGAACACTTCCATTTATTCCAGTTTGAGCGGAATCTGGCTGAGTTGCAGCTTCGTGAGGGAATAGATTACCTCTACTTCGTATGAAGAAGAGGCAAGAATTCGCACTGGCCTACTAGTAGCCGCAGCGCCGCAGATGTTCGCTCTCTTCATAGGACTTGCAGCTGTAGCTCTCCCTCTGGTTATGGCAGGGTATATTGTGATAGGGCTCGCACTTGCTCCACGCACAGCCGCACGAATCATTATCCGTCAAGCACCCTTGACCCAGGAGGATCAACCTTACATTCAGTCTCATTCTCTGATTGATGGTACAAAGCAGACATACGTACCCATCTCCCAGTTGCATTGGTCTCGATGCGGCGACAAGCACCAGCCCATCCTTTCTCCGCTGTGCCGAGAGCAACCGCAGCACATAAATGGGTACTCGCAGTCCGCCGAGGACTGACAGTAATCACCCCTAACCCCATAAAGCCTGTCAGTCATCAGCGCTCGCCCTACGCAGGGAGGAACGTACTCGGCGCCAAGTTTAATGGTGCTTGCGAAGAGGTTTTGCCCAGAATTGATTCGTGCATGGCTAAGGGTGGACAGGCATACCACCAAGCCGAGTACGGCCCAGAAGAGTACTGCAAGAGTTGATAAGTGCACAAACCCCATCCGTAGTGATGCGTCCTTGAAGTTGGTTGTTGTCTGGTTGTCTCTTCATCAGATCAGCTTGCCCCTTGCACGTCGAAGGAGGCTTGCCGCCTGATTTTCCAGCATTCGACGCCAGAAAGCGGAAGGACTGCCTCCTCTGGATTAGAGGTGACACCTTAGCGTCACTCACGCATTAATTTAACTCCGATCGGAAAGTTCACCCACATCCCTGAGGTGCTGATTTAAACTCATTGGCCTTCCTCAGGCAAGAAACCTTCATTTAAACTTTCAAACATCATTAAATTGTCAAGGATCAGTTCGGGAGGCCAACACATGATGAGCTAAAACTCCTATATACAGTCGGTGTTGCAAACTGATTACGAAAGAGCTTTCAAGCGGGCGAGACGCTCCGCCAATTCATCCTGTATTGAGAGAACTGGTCAGCGCAATGGCATTGAATGAGACAAATAGGAAGCTTACGTTGCTGCTGGGCTGTTCAGCAGCCGCCTGCGGCGCAGCGACACCCAACTGACCGCTTAGTTCGAGCCCATGTCGGTCCGCCTCCTGGGCGATGAGCATATCCACCTGATCCTGAGGTGTCGTGAGAGTAGCAGACTGGCTCATAGCCCCCTCCATGTAGGTAGATTGCACGTCTGTATACATAGGTAAGCACAGCACCACAACCATCATGACAGAGTATTAGTTACCAAGGTCTTCGACCTGCTTCTCGAACTGGTCCATGACTTGGGTCATCTGGACAATGCACATGAGCAAGATACCACCTTCAGTCCACGTGAAGATATTACCTTTTCAAGGTTCATCGATTTGGAGGCAGACTCCAGAGCCTTCACAATGCCACCCATTGATCGAGTCACCTTACACAGAATTAGAATCGTTGTGAGCTAACACCACTCACGACCCACATGCATCATAGCAACGGCAGTACTTGTCGCATGCGCACAGCAGTCTCTACACGAGCAGCCACGGCATCTATGCGCGACGCTAGTCTCAGGTAGTTCCTGGTGCATTGGAGAAGAACATGTTAGCTTCCAAGCGATGTGCCTCCACATGCGTTAATCAGCAGTACAGAGATTGGTTCTTCTCACGAATGGCGCTCTCGGCGTAGATGCGCGCTCCCTCCATGTTGCCCTTCTCGATGGCCTGTCCCGGTCGTTCGCGCGAATTCCAACCCAATCAAGCCAAGTGTTATTGTGAGGCGGCATTCATCAAGCTACGACGTGTACCACAAGTTACAATCAACCATGTACCGTCTTGAGCTTCAGCTTGTTCTGCTTCTCGCGCTTTTCACACTGCTTGGACTCCCGCTGCAGCTGCTTCGCGGTCCATTTAAGGTTGAACAGGTGCTCTGTGGTGTGGAGTTAAAACATCACGCGTAATTGTTTTGCTCTAAATTCAACCCTAAAATTATATTTAATTTAATACCCCTAAGAGTAAAAACAAAAAAATGTAGGTATGAAGTAATTTCTGGCTTATTTATTATCTCATCTTTTTGGTCTGTATCATAGCAGAACAAAAAGCCAAAGGCCAAATCTTTTCGAAGATTTTCGTACTTTCCATCCTTCTTGATGCTGTGGTGTTGGTGTGTCTTGCAACAACAAAAATATAAAATTGGAAGCTCCGTTTCGTTAAAAGAAAAAGAAATTTCCTTAATTCCGAGTACAGAAGCGCAGCGGCATTCCAAGCAGCCGCCTCAACCTGTGCTACATCAAGCAGGTGTATCGGAAGGCGAATCGTTCATCTCTACGGTTTGAGTCGACAATGGAGTGGAGGACGGGCGCGTCAAGCTGAGACTGATTCCGTCAGCACCCTTGATCTTGCGTCGTCTTGCGCCTCCGGCTTCCGCGGATGAGGGTTGGCTCACCTTGGCAATGCGGCTGCCAAACTGAATAGCTCTCTTCACCAGCGATGTGCTTGCAGTAAGACCTAGTCGTCGACCGGCCTAACGTTTCGTAAGAGAACATCAGTAAGCAAGCCAACAACTAGGATGTAAAGAAAGATGTGTTACCTCTCTCAGTAAAGCTTTATCTCCTACTCCAGGTGGCAGCCGCATGTCACAGACTTCCCAAAGTGGGGTATTGTTGAGGAATGTAACCACTTCCTATAGAGACAAATATGGTTACAACTAGGCACGCAAGAATGGTGAAGCTAAGAATCAATCGCGAACCTCATCAAGGTACGGAATTCGAGACTCTCGCCCTGTGCTGCTGATGACCCTGTCGTCTCGTCCTGCACAATGCCACACAGCTGAGCAGCTTGCTGCGAAGCCTCTCTGGGCGGGATAGTGGTCAGTACCCAAGTTACGCTTCCAGATTCGTGTCGTGTCTTTCTCCAATTCCTGCTGTAGAGCATTCCATCCGCCCTTACGGAATGCAGTTCTGTGCCTACCATAGCCTGATTCCTCCAGGTGAGTTTGTTTCTATGATAGAATGCAAAGTGGCAGTTTACCTCCAAATTGCTCATCCGCTCCACTACCAATAATAAGTACACGGGCGGGGCTTGTATATTCAATTGCCTCCTCGTCCGGTGTTGTCTCCGAGTTAACTCCTATGGAAGCGAGCAGAGATGCATCTGATCGTATAACTCCTGCACACCGATGATAGAATCAGGCGAGGCTTTGGAGTGGTAGCCCAAGGTAAATTACACCTTTTCCTCGAGCGGCAAACCATGTGGCCGCAGCTATCGAGTGATCCATCAAGCTTTGGGATGGGTACAATAACTGCATTATCTGTAAACATGTGAATTCTAATGTTACTCCGCACAATCGACCAATGTTCATCACATGTATACATGCGTACCTGGTTATGATGTTCGTGCAGTTCTTGAGCAAGAATGTTGACTTCTACAAAGTTCCATCGCCGTGACGGAGACGCCATCCGCAATTCATTCCACCCACGTATGCCAGTCTGTCTATCAGGCACGGCGTCGTAAGGCGCTAGTGCAAGAGATTGTAAGGATAAATAACACGGCAGTGACCAACTCATGATGATCTTACTTGCTTTAATGTTTGATGATGTCGATGTGGTCGAATTAAGTTGGGTATCTGTTGCTCCTTTTCGCTTGGCCCTGGCCTTGGCCTTGGCACTATTTTGCTTTGGTATAACTTGGGGTATACTGGCCTGGGCTGCAAAGGCAACGTTCAACAGATCAATGGGCCTGCGCGCACTTAGTGAGAATCATTCAACTGACTTCGGGCAGGAGGTGGTAATACTCATCAGATGGAACATATAAGTCGGTGAGTCGAGCCAAGACGATGGAGTCGAGTCCGCCTGAGAAGAGGATTCCTACGCGGCTTCCTGGTCTGAAGATTGACTAAGTTAGCGCCAACAGTGTAAAAGTGAATGCTCTACCGTACGTATGTGAGGGAGGCATATTGATCAATCGCTTGCTCACAGCCCGCTTGAGCACCTCAATGAAAGCGTCTACAGTGGCCTCCGACTGCGTTGCGTGATCGTTTTCAGGCTCTATCACCGTTCGGCGACCGAAGGGAAATGGTGGTCTCCGTCCAAGGGGCGCAATATGTATGCCGGAGGCAAGGTACTCCTTCGGTCCTACCCCTTCATCAAGTTGCTCCTCCACTTGGGAGAAATCCAACAGATACAAGCTATGGATGTTCACCTCATCCCAAAACTGGGAACCCTCTTCTTGCTCATCATCTTCGTCCTCTTCTTCCGTCATCGCTCTGAATCAGCCACACACGAAGTCAGCCACTGTGCTAACCATGAAGAAGGAGATCTTCCGTGCCTCTTTGCACTTTGCGTAGATTCTTGAGGCATTTCGTGGATGGATAAGGGAAATACGGCAACCGAAGATAGAATAAAAGGATCAGAGACTGAGGATGGCCGATGTAAGAGCAAACTACGACGGCCCAGCTTGTCCTTCCCAAAGAACACCCGCTTTGTTCGTGCCTACACAGAACCATCAGAGGATCAGGACCCTCACGACCTCAGCATTACAAGAGGAAGCGGAAGTTACCTGCCAGTAAACAAAAGCATAGGGTCCTTGTACTCTCTCAAGAATACTCATGATCTCCGAAGGAGTGGAGCATCCGTGCAGCAGAGTCATCAACAAGGCTGTATCATTTTCCTCCGGTCCGATCTAGATCAGCAATCCATCATCAGCAACAATCAATCGCTCAGCGTGAAGACGGTGCATGTGCACACCTCGATCCCTCCGAAGACTTCGCCGTTCCACAACAGCACGTTGCCTTCGTCATCTTGCAGCGGTTGCGAGACGATCTGCCTTCCGCGCAGACCAAGCACTGGGTACACCACAGAGCGCGCATCGTCAAGCTTAAGTACAAAACCCCAGCCGGTGGTGTATGTGCGCCGAAGCCGCATCAGCTTACCGGAGCCGAGGAAGGTGAGGGTGAACTGGCCCACGCGGAGGGTGAGCTCACCGCTGCCGTCCGGTCCTCGTTTCGACAACTCCGTGCGGAGCAGCGCGAAGTCTATCGGAGGCGAGCTTGGTGTCGGCACGTCATGTCGCACCACTATCAACCCGATGCCGCACATGCTTGGTTGGGTAGAGATGCTTTTTTGATTTTCTCAGTTTGTTTCTTCAAATAATAAAAAAAGAAATAAATAGGAAATTCTGTCTATGTGAAATTTCATTGTGGATTTCGCGCAAAACGCCTTTGAAAAAGGCGCCAAACAAATCAAAGAATTTGCAAGAAGCAGCTGCGTTGTCGGTTGTAGGGGCAATTTCTGAGCTTCGAGAAGAAGACATCGAGAGGGGGCTGGGGAAATCGGATCATCATCAAGGCGCTTGATTTTATTTTTTACAATATGTCGCATACGGGGGACTTCCACTCCGCCGAAGAAGACAAGACGGAGCCGGACCTTATCATTAATCCTCTCATCCTCTACTTCCCACGTACGGCTGCGGCCTTGGGAAATTCCTCAAAGAGTCCCCTAAGCCATTTTCGTGCTCAGTAATTAATATTTTTTTTTCTGCATTTCGATCTGCAGCCCCTTTGAACAGAATCATCACGAACATCTTGAAGCTGCAAAATCGAAGCGATAAAGACTTTATAGCGTACAAGGTAAAAACCACCCGTCCGCAGCGGTACTGTGTGCGGCCCAACATCGGTGTCATTCCGCCAGGCGAGACGATTGAACTCCAAAGTACGGAAACCACCCATTTTAATTAATTTGCTGTTTATTTTATTTTATTTTATTTTTTATGTTCTGGTTATTATTATTATTATTATTATTATTATTAGTAATACTAATAAACTCTGAAACTAATAAACAACCTTTGCGTACTCCGTATGTCAGTCCATTTCAGCTTTCACAAGGATCCGCCCAAGAGCCTACACTGTAAGGACAAGTTCCAAGTGGAGAGCCTCGTGATCGACCCTGCCATGGGTTCCGGCGAAGAGATATCGCTCACAGAACTGGTACGTCTTGCTCCTTGCGTGGCCATGCGAGAACAGCCATCGTCGCTGCAGCTTAGCTTCCGGCTTGCCCGAATAGCTTTGCAAGGATGGATTGACCTCGAGTGGGATAAGCGAGCTCGATCGAGAGAACTAACGTCGTACGATGATTGGAAACTCTTGTGCAGTTCAAATCGGTAAGCGATGATAAGATTGCTAAGCAAAAGCTCAAGTGTCGATTTTCTTCTCCTACGCCAACGAAAGTGAGTGCCACGGTACATAACTTCACCACCCAAGCGTGTTTGTGACAACTGAGTCAGGGCTAACCGTACGTGCTCAGAAACACACGGAAAACAAAGCCTCAAAAGCAGAGAACAAGAAGGATGACAGTAAGAAGGAGAGATTAAGTATGTGCCTTGCCTGCTTAGCAGCATCTTCTGTATTCTGATGTGTCATTCTTTTAGATGAAGCTGGCGTGGCGGTGACTTCGCTATCTGGCGCTGAGCTGCAACAAGAGTACACTAAGGTATGAGATATTTGTGTTACTACTCATGGCGTGTAATCTTCTGATTGTTATGAATGGCCTCTAGGTAGTAGCTCAGTTGCAGGCGACGCAAAAAGAACGAGACGAAGCTAAGGCGCAAGTCAAAGAGCTGCTCTCGCAGATACAACAATACCAGGAGAAGGAGATTGGTGCGCATTCAGACATCACTCATATCCTCGTATCGGCTTATTCATTGAATCATATCATGCATGTCGTAACAGACTTTGGCCTTCGCCGACCTTGGGCCTCTAGCCAAGCGGTAGTAGGGCGAGTGAGCAAGCAGGCCATGGGGCTGACCAGGCTCGACTTCAGCCTTATCTTTTTGGCTGCCCTACTGGCCTTTTTAGTCGGATATTTCCACCTCGTCATATGATGCTGCTAGTCGTCTACTCCGTCGCACAGCATCCACGATACTGGTGCCGTAAGGCATTGGACGACGGTCTGACGAGAGAGAGGCCTACGCCTGCGGCCGACAACACCGAGCACCGCGGAGAGACTGTGCGAGAGTGGTTTGCTTTGTCTCTGGTACAACCCACACAGCAAGCTAATCAACGGTTGTGTTGTAGATGCGTCCCATGCGGCCCTTTATTGATAAAGGATGAATATGATGAAATGGGCACTGATGATCACCTGCGCAGCTAACTGACCGAGAGGATCGCATTGACCTTGCGATGGAGACAGCTGAGAGCACGCAAAGCGTGCATCAAACTTCCTGCTCCTGCCAAGTTGCAGAAGCCGGAGGGAGAAGTATATTTCGGAGCCTTGGCCTTGGCTGCCACACGTCACACAGGAGCAGACCTCAGAGCTTTGCCTACTGGGAGGCAACTGGGATCATGACACCCGGTTTCCTGTGAGGTGCTCTCGGAAGAAGCCCTTCCAGGAGGCAAGCACCACCACCA
>CDEZ01023687.1:0-13473 GCA_000826365.1 Acanthamoeba royreba
AAATATTAAATACAATATTAAATAAATCTACATAAAATAAATTGCAAATAATACAAATAAAATAAAATAAATACCAATTAATAAATAAATATACCGGTGTTGTTATGGGAGGTCTTGGAGTAGTTGAAGTTGCTGGGGACGGGCCACTGTGAAGAACCCTCGGTGAAGTAGGTCCAGAGGACGCGCGTGTAGAAGGTCGTGCGATACGTGGTTTGATTGAACTGCAGCCGCGACGAGGGGGATTGGTCGTAGAATTGGACCAAGAGCTGGTCATTCCCGAGAAAGAGGTCGTCATCTGCAGCCACAGCTTCTACGCGGACCACTGCAGGTGAGGAGGAAGATGGGGATGCAGAAATCTGTGTATCTTCGATCACCCCGGGCGAAGATGAAGAATACGTAGTCTGTGTCGGGACGACGACATGTGGCGCAGGACTCGATTCAGCAGATGTCGAATGCGCACTTGAAATGGCAAAGATGAGGATGGAGAGGAAGAGGGAAGCAAGGATGCCTGCCACCGCGTCCTCGCCCGCCCTCCTTCGCCATCTCATCGTGTGAAGTCGTGGGAGGAAGATGGAACCGAAGATTCCGAGTGGCAGGAGGAGCTCACAGGCGAGTACCCGAGACTCGCCTGAGAGCCTTCGGAAGCGAATCGCTGGTCATCGAGGCGGTTGGGTGAAGACACCCAGGTGACTACATACACACACTGTCCAGTGAGCCATGTTGGAAGGTTGGCTTGTCCCCCCCAAGGTGGCTGCCATCAGCCAGCAATATGGTGTGCTCAAGTGTTCATCACCCACAACGAGACGCTTGAAGTGGAAATCCATCGCTGCCGTACTTGAGTATGCATAGCTGGCAAGTGTGAGGGAGAACGCACGAATGCAAGAGGTACATGGATCAGGTAAGGTGGGTTGATCGGGCATACATGATCGATGTGGACGAGCGTCCTGCCGGATCGGCGATGCTCGTGAACGCGCAGCTGGACCGGGATCTCCCTTTGAACTTCTCAGCGCAACATGCATTGATTGGCGTGGTGGGTTTTGGTGGTGTGCATACGAGCGACTCATCAAATATGAAGGATAAGGTTTACTTGTGAAGTGCTTCATCACTCCTGATCGGGCACCTTATCTTCTTGGCCAAGAACACGGCATGTGCAGTACATGCGTTTGCATTCCTGGAATTCTTTTATATCCTGAAGTTTTCTTTTCAGTTTTTCCTTTTTCGAACTTGGGAAAATCTCGAATTAATGGGCTCTCTGTGTAGTGCTATTGGCGGGAGTACTGCTCCTTGTACAACCTCGGTAGAGGCGTGCCTTGAGAGTAAGAGAGGACAAAAGAAAGAGAAGAGGCCCGAAAAGAAGGTTACTTACATCATAAACAGAAGAGCTTTGCTCGCAACAAGAAAAGAACCAACATGTTCTCTGCACACGGCATTGACGAAGAGGAAGAGCACGACTCGTACGCCGAGGACGAGGAGCGACGACGTCAGCAACGGGTCGCCATTCTTGAGGGATTGACCATAATAAGTGAAGACGCCACCACCGACGACTTGGGTGATGGGGCAGAAAGAACGAAAGCGATAACGGGCGAGAATGAAAAGAAGGAAAGCGACGACGTGGTGATCCCTTTGGTCAGTGTAGCCGAGCGAGCCTTCAGCCCGAGAAAGAAGCAAAACCTGCGTAACACGTTCGGTTTTATCGCTCCAGGAGGTGTGTAGGCCCTTATTGTGTCCACGACGTGAAATTGTTGTGTTGAGCTGGCGCTGCTACTCGAAACACCAAAGTCCGGTCGTTGCACGGACTGATTCCTTCCTCTTATTGACCGTGCAGATGTACCGACTACGGACGATGACACGGCAGAGACGGCCACGCGAGCACCTACGAAGCTGCGTGTCGCGGTGACGGAGGAAGGTACCATTTCCCAAACAGTTAAGTCTTCGGAGTTAAAACTGAGAGCCCTTCTATCCTCACTCGTGACAGTGCCAAAGCCCGTAACGTACAGCAAAACGGCGACGGGAAGAGTATCGGGTCAGACCGCGGGTACGCGGCTGTCTCTCTGACTACTGAGAAAGAAGAGGGCTGACAAACATCACTGCTCAGTTGCATTAGATACAGGAAGTGCAGGCCCGCAGCAACCTGCTCAGGAATCGCCACGGCGAACATCCCCACAGCAGGCTCCCTCTCCGATGCCGCGGACGCAGCCTCTTCCACCGTCTCGAACGATGCGACCCACACCAAGTTCACCCGGATCCTCGGCACTGGCTCGCACTACGCCAGCAACTCCATCAGACCCTTCTCCTGCTGGGCCAGCATCAGGCTCTCAACAGGAACCTTCATCAGTTCGCTCTGGGCCCACATTACCGCAGACTCTGACCAATTCAGGTTCCACTGAGCCCTCCCCTATTGTTGGATCACCAACTCGAGGGCTTCCTTCAACTCCGCCTCGTTCTCCTGCCGCTGTACGCACATTGCCAGCTCCATCATCAACTCAAGCTGATTCAGCACCGCAATTACCGCCGATGGATACGGGACTCGTTTCTTCCGGTGGTTCTTCGGCATCATCATCATCACGGCCCAACACAAGTGGCAGTTATGTTACTCCTGCTGGCAGAGGAGGCCTTGCCTTCGCTCGACCAGCACCACCCAACGGGGTTAGTCGAGTGCCTGCAGTAAGTACAATGCGACCAACACCCGCGGTGGCTCCCCGAACTCCAACGGGATCCTCATCTTCAGTACCTGTTCATGCAACCCTGCGAGCCTCTCCTAATTCGGCCCATGGTGGAGCCAGTGCGACAGGGAATCCTGAAACCAACACAGCATCCTCCTCAGTAGCGGCTTCAATACTCTCTCCTCGCCTAGGTTCCTCAGGTTCGAATGTCACGGCAGCACGCAGGGAAGTAGATGAGTTTGTTGAAACGATATCCAAGAAGGGCACAATCAGCGTTCACTGTTCTATAGAAAAGAAGTACGTGAGTCACGCGCAAGGTCATCATAACGTAAAGTGGCAAGTACTAACGCTCTCTTGAAGAGACAAATACACGGTCGGCAGCGATGTTAGAATCAAGGTGCGGATCATCAATGACTCAGACAAGGTCATCCGACATATAAATGCAGCACTGGCAAAGAGGTAATGTTAAAATGAAATTGAAATGATTACTGTGTTCTCATACACAGCTGTCTTTTGGTCTAGTACTTTGACTGAGAGAAAGGATGCCAAACGGAGGGATTCGAACAAACACCTGCCCAAGTTTGAAGGAACTGACACTATGGTCTCCTTCATAAGCAATAAGTTCCCCATGGGACGAGGTAGATGGATTTCCCTCTTGTAATGTGTCTGGTGTCACTCATACTCACACCACTGTCTAACATCAGGGCTCTTTGATAATTTTCTTAACTACAAGATCCCTCCATGCAAAGAAGGGTACTCCCTACTACTCCTCCCTGCTCCTCCTCATTTTCACCAGGCATGACACACCAGATCATACTCTAACTTCAAAGTGGAGCTCGTCGTGGAGCTGGCGTTCAAGAAGTCCACTATGTATGCATTCTTGCCCATCAGCTTGTGATCCTCTTGGCACACGTGTACCATATGTTCACTTGTACCAACACAAACAAAGTTGGCCTTTCGGAATTTTTGAAATGACTTCAGTTTTTGCGAAACATTTCCGAAACAGATCTGGTGACGAAGATGGCTGCGCGTAGCGTGATGAGCAAATGCAGAGCCCTACCGCAGATGATTTCCTTCCCCAGCAAGGGCGCACCCATAAGGCCAGGCCTGTATGGAAAAACCAAATTCTAAAATTCTTGAGATTTACATTTTACTAATGAATTTTTTTATAACAGATGTCCGAGCAGCCTGAGTGGAGTCTCACGACGGTGCTATGGTAGCGTGGTGCCGGGTGGGGCCACGCCTGAAGGAACAGAGGCTTATAGCCACCGGTAAAGCGCCAAAAATAAATAAATAATAAATCCATATATTACTTGAACATAATAATATAATAATGATTTTCAATTATTTTTTGATTGTTTTGTTTCTTTTTTTACTGATGAACGATTTTATTGTCATGGCCGGCCACAGAGTGGGCGGCAGGCTGCCCTTCAAGCTGACCCCTCGCATGCGATGGTCCGTGTCTCCGTTCGGCTTTGGTGGCTACCGCGTGGCCGCTGGGATCAGATCCCATCACGGCGCTCTGTACGATGCTAGCAGCTCCTTTTCTCCTGCTTTGACGTGCTCACAGCTCAGTGAGGATGGAAGGCAGACAATTCATATTACGATGATTGACTGATCATGAAACACTTGTGTACGGGGTCGGATATGCAGGAAAAAGGCTATCAGGCTTGGGTGCAATGTGCTGGACACGAGTCCGGTGTACAGCGATGGCGAATCTGAGGTCTTGTTTGGCCAAACCCTGACAGAGCTGATACAAAAGGAGGAGATCCAGCGGAATGTACGCTTTCCGACACTCTTGGCGATTATGAACTGCTTCTGATGCCCACACAGGAAGTAGTGGTGGTCACCAAGACCGGTTACTTGTCCGAAGCAACGGAAATCAAGCGAGAATCCTCCCCTTCCCTCTCGTCGAACAAGGTGTACGCTCTGTCTCCAGGTATCGCCCATCTTTATTCGCATGATACCCGAGCAGTGAACATCTCATCAGCATGTGTTTATCCGTATAAGGATCGGGTTACTCTCTGTCACCGACCATTATTGAAGATCAAATCACAGCATCCTTGCAGAGACTAGGCCTAGAGCAAGCTGATGTCCTTCTGCTGCACAATCCAGAGGAGCTTCTTGTGTCTCATCCTGTATGTTGCCCCTTCTCTCTGACGGTTCACGTTTTAATATTGCTTTAAAGGATTTGGAGCCACTCTTCTATGGCATGCTCTCGAAAGCACTCGAGCATCTTGAGAAAGAAGTTGCTCGAGGTAAGCACAATCTACGCTTTATGAACTTGCTGTTCTTCCTTACCAGAAATACAATAGGGCGGATCCAGTGCTACGGCGTTTCATCCAACACGCTTTCTTCGCCCAATGTACCAAATCACCTATCTCTGGAGCATCTGATTCAAATTTCAAAAGATCGTACGTCACCAGGCATTATATAACTGCTATGATGGACTAACCGAGATCTCCTATAGTTGGCGCACAAAATTCATTTGCAGCGGTGCAGTATCCGTTTAACCTCTTAGAGCCCGAGGCACTAACAGGGGAAGTATCTCAACTTGCCAAGGTAGGTATCATTTTCCGTGTTCGTACCGATTTCTGATGCGATTTGTCTCCTCCAGCAACATAACATGATACGGTTCAGCAACAGGCCGCTTAATGCCATTTATGAAAACAGTCTTTCGCGCCTTGCCACCTTTCCTTCGCATGATGGTTCGATTCCGTTGTTGGTTATTCTGGTTTTTAGGGAAGTCGTTCCTTAACATCTCTCCCTCAGATAAGGACCTCGTGCAAATGCTTAAAGAAGCCTTTG
This sequence comes from Acanthamoeba royreba, assembly GCA_000826365.1. Taxonomy (NCBI): domain Eukaryota; phylum Discosea; order Longamoebia; family Acanthamoebidae; genus Acanthamoeba; species Acanthamoeba royreba. Next base: position 5,472 of record CDEZ01023687.1, read on the forward strand.
ACTACAGCATACACTTGGAAAAGAACTATCCTGGAGCAGACAAACCCGCTCTTCCACCTGCCGAAAACTATGCTTGGGCACAGGTATGACGAAGCGCTAGCACGAAATGAGATTGTTAACATCCTTATATCACTTAGATTCTGGCACACAATCAAGCTCATCTAGGGGCAATAGAACAATGGATAAACATATTGGAGTCTACAATCATGCCTCAGTACGAAAAAGCAATTGCTCAACTCGATGAGCATTCACAGCTTCGGAACTGGGGTGACAAGTACCGGGTGGTACTATTCTCCTTCACGCTTTAGCTCTGCACTTTAGCCAACCATCCTCATCATTCATTGGCAGGCGATGGCTCGTCTATTCGAACGCTTCACGTGGGTGAACGAGGCCCGTGCTTCGAGAAGTTCATCGCAGCTTACGCAGGTACTGTAGTTCACGTACGCAGCAATGACAAAGTTAACGTTCATACGAATCCGGTATGCAGGCTGTGGATACCACTTGGCCAGAGCTTGATTCACTCGGCATGAATACGTTATCTCAGAAAGTACATGCCCTCACGTTATCTGAAGTGGTTCGACAGGCTTACTCAAAGAACGAAATCTTTTACAGGCCTTGCTTCTGACGCGCTCCGCAGATGCCTCTGATTGCGTGCTGGTGGGCATGAGACGGGCAACCTACGTGCGTGAGGTGCTTCTCAACGTAGGACCCGCTCCTGATGTTGAGAGCGCCAGGGATCTCGCGCGCTACGCCCAATTCGCCAGCCACCTTCAGCAGGCAAAGCAAGCAACCGCCTGACCAAAGCAGGAAATATCCGGACGTTGGTTTGGAGAGGAAGCAAGTTTGCCTGAAATTGGTTAGTTAGCTTGGGAATGTGCTTCGTGTAGCACGCGGAACAGGTGGCCGCTGGTGACATAAACCACCCCTTTGTCGCCTAAGGACCAGGATATCTCACATCTCTCTTGAACGCTTCTACCCTTCCCTCTTCTATCCCTCCAGTGTAGCAGACCTCCGTAATACTTTGCATTCTTGCGTATTTCAGATTTTCGGCCATTGGGCAATTTTCGTTTCCCGCGTAAATTACACGGCAGCCATAAATATCGAAAATTCATATTAATATTAGCGGCCAACAGATCCAGCCCTTTTTTTAACCCGCACCGCTCTGCACACTGCGGCGAGCAAACTTTCGCTTTCTTCAGCCTCCCTACGTCACAAACAAGGTACGAGAGTACTCGGATTTTTGTTCATCAACTTGCGGGAGTGAGGCACAGTTCCTTTTAGTCGTCTGCATTTATGCACAGATCTATGTTTGCAGCCTATTCGATCGTTGGCCCTGCGCAGCCATGATTAATTCATCCGTGATCGATTTTTCAAAGGCTCGGATGTGCGATAACTAATTCTTGTTCATCATTCCGTTTTCCGGAAGAGCAGATGAGATCTTCAGCGCTCCGCTTCACCCGCGTGTCGTCGATCACCAGCCGCAGTGGTCTGCAGTCGACCACCCTACTCGGCAGTGCTCAGCTTGCCCGTGCCTCCGGCCCGCTCGCCACCCGCCTCTACACCACCGAGAAGAAGAAGGTACCCATTTATTTAAATTTTTCTGATTTTTACATTAATTTTGATCTTTTACATTTTTTCACTTTGCACTCCGCATAGGTGCAAGAATTTATTGTTCATTTTTAACTCTCTAAATTTAAAGTTTACATTTTTGAACTTTTCGATTTAAGTTCGTGAAACTATTCGGAAAATGTGCAGATCGATGTGTCGGACAAGACCGATGACGAGATTATTGAGTTAGTGTCTGCCGGCAAGCTCCACTCCCACAAGCTCGAGGAGTACCTCCCTGGCGATCTCGAGCGCGCCGTTCGCATCAGGCGGTACTGCCACACCTTCTCTTCGGTGTTGTGTTTGCCCATCTTGTGCACGAAGGCAGGTTTTTAGCTCCGATGGACCCGCCGCCACGAATTTTTCTCGTTTGTGCCACTTTCAATTCGTCACTCACCCGTCCTATACTATTGTGGCTCCCAACACAGGAAAGGACTGGAGGCGCACGTGCAGGCCAAGTCGGCGCACAAGCCGGACCTGTCCAAGCTGCCCTACCAAAACTATGACTACAACTCCATCTATGGCGCTTGTTGCGAGAACGTCGTTGGGTGCGGTTCTCCACTTCCAGAGCTGCATTGGGGTACCGTTCGCTCACATACGGACGCAGATACGTGCCGATTCCTCTCGGAATGGCCGGTCCGCTTCTTGTGAACGGCAAGCATGTTCACATCCCGATGGCTACCACCGAAGGTTGCCTTATTGCCTCTACGCACAGGTACTGGGAGCCGAATAGACTCTTAAGCGTCTGATGRCACGACCTCACCGTTGGCTGCCATCCCACACAGGGGTTGCAAGGCTATCTCCGAGTCTGGTGGCGCCACCAGCGTGGTGATTGCTGACGGCATGACCCGTGGTCCTGCCGTTCGTCTGCCCTCGGCCAAGCGCGCCGCGGAGCTTCTCGCCTGGGTGAAGAACACGGACAACTTCTACCTTCTCGCCTCTGCCTTCAACTCCACTTCCCGCTTTGCTCGTCTCAACTCGGTACTTATCCTACCCTCCCTTAACGTCTCTGGGCGAGCAGGAGACTTACCCTAACTCAACCCTTTCTACGCCTCCAGGTCAAGACCGGTCAGGCAGGCAGGACTCTTTTCCTTCGCTTCAAGAGCGCCACCGGTGACGCTATGGGCATGAACATGATTTCCAAGGGTGTCGAGAAGGCGCTCGATGTCATCAGTGGTACAGTTTGTCAAAGTCCTAACAATTCATTGAATGGSGCCATGRCTCACGTGATGTGGACAGATTACTTCCCCGATGTCGAGATTTTGTCGCTCTCCGGCAACTACTGCACTGATAAGAAGCCCTCTGCTATCAACTGGCTTGATGGTCGAGGTAAGTCCGTCGTAGCCGAGGCCACCATTGATGAGCGCATTGTCAAGGATGTCCTCAAGGTGAGCTCTCTTCGATGCCTTCAGTGTTACGTCTCGACTCATCGTTAATATACAATGACAGACCAGAGTCGCCTCGCTCGTGGATCTCAATACCCAAAAGAACTTGATCGGCTCGGCCATTGCCGGTTCCATCGGTATTGTGTTCTCGGCCTCATACTCTCTTTCTTCGATGCTCATCTTCCTGTTGTTCCACAGGCGGCTTCAACGCCCATGCTTCGAACATCGTGACTGCCATGTTCATCGCAACCGGCCAGGACCCCGCGCAGAACGTCGAATCGTCCAATTGCATGACCTTGATGGAGTTGTACGTACTCCAACCGACAGCGTGTCTCACATTCGTTGAGAAGATCTAACTTGCTCCCATGCTGATAGCGCCCCGAATGGCAAGGACCTGTACATTTCCTGCACAATGCCCTCCATTGAAGTTGGTACCATCGGCGGCGGCACCCACCTTGGTCCTCAGGTATTGGATATCTTTTAGTCGCGTTTTCTATGTCTGGCTGATCTTAAGGCCTTAACTTTGGAATCCAGTCGACCTGCCTCGACATCATGGGAGTCAAGGGCTCTAACCTCACCACACCCGGTGCCAATGCCCGCCAACTCGCCGAGACCATCTGCGCTGCGGTCATGGCTGGCGAACTCTCGCTCATGTCTGCCCTCGCCGGTAGGATCAATCTTGATATGGTAGTGAATGTTCGTGATCTAACCTTTTGTCTTGTAGCTGGCCACCTGGTTCGGAGCCACATGACGCACAACAGGAAGAAGGAGCCCCAAGCAAGGTACAGCGTCATCATTCTTGGGCGATGCACTGTTGGCTTACCGGATCTTCCCTCTCCAGTGAGCCGCACAAGCTGCCCGACTTCACCAACACTCCGCAGGAGAACGACAGCCCTAAGGAGGAGAAGTTCGGCGCTTGCATCGTGGGCGACAAGAAGTAAAGACCCAAAAACTCTGCATCGGCCGCCAAGAGGAGATCGAAGGAGGGAGGAGCGTAGGGGAAGATGTCTGTTTTAAACTTATTTATTTGAGAAGGCGAGAGCGGAGGAGGGCTGAACGAGAGGACGAAGCTGCAAGTTGTACGACAATCATCACCTCTCGAGTTCGAGGGCCTGAAAAGGAAAGAAGAGAAGGAGGAGAACGAATCCATCCTGCGCGGATGGACGGCATCACTCAGGCCCGATCAGGAAACCACCAGCATGTCTGGTTTGTTTAGATCATCTTTTGTACATTCTGTTTCCTCACTTCAAACCATCGCACTCCATTTACTCACGAGCAATTGAGGGAAAGCTGCTACGATCCCACCTCTTGGGAGGCTATCCCAAGAGCAAATGTATCCGGTTGGAGAGGTACCTCTGAGGTCTCCGGGACTATCCGCCATGCGGGCCGAGTCCGATCCCTAATGATCGGACTTCCCCGAGACGCGTACAACACGAACAAGCTCTGCCCCTTTGGACCAAAGTCCGACTCCACTGTGCTGTGGGGAGTTCGCCTTCTTTCTTTGGCAAGAGCAGTCCCCCAAATAGCACCACTGCTCTGCTCCGGCTTGACATCAACCCAAGGACGTGACGTACACAGTGGGATTCAACCCTTCCTCAGGCATTCCGAGTAGAAGCTAGTGAGCGGGTACGACTTCCTTCACGCTGTTCTCAGCTTTTCGACTAAGTCCCGCACCGCAACCGCCAGTTATTCTCGTTTGTGGAATTGGAAATATTTGCGGGTCCTGATATCTGAGATTCCGCGAATTTTTCAGTACCGAAACTCTCCGCCACTCGGACGGTGCCGCAAGCTCTAGGAAAGGCTCTCAATGGCCAAACTCAACCGTTCGGAGCGAGCAGCCAAATGCAGCCTCCACAGTAGCGGTAGCACTACAACACGTGGCAGCCGCAAGAGGTCCTCTGGAGGAGGTGGAGGCAGCGGAGGAGGAGGCAGTTGGCGCCAACAACATAACAGACGACGCTCCACACTCGACGAGTGGATGGACCGCGAGACGCGCACTCCGTTGCGGGTCATGCCCGATGACTCATCAGACGACTCAGCTGATGACACCACTCAACAACAACAACACAGGAGACCGTCACGACTCACTGCCAGCGGCAGTGGCACACATGTCACTCGTGCAGCATCACCACTGCCAGCATCAGCATCAGCACCACCGGGTGCTGATTACTCCGGAGCTGCTGCGGTTCCGCCGGCGCCCGCAGCCTTCGTTTCGGGAGTGTCCGCTATGGCGGCCGCCACAGGCGGTGGAGCCCAGCAGACCACCCTCTACACGACAGGAGAGAAGGTGCTCGAGATCGAGGTACCTCCACATCTCATCTCCCCATTCCCATACGTTCTAAACGCGACTTCATCTGAATATTAAAATAATTTATAAAATGAGAAAATAATTATAAAATCGGAAAATAAAAGTAAATATTTTAATACAAATAATATATATTTTTGAGTGATTGTGACCTCAGCTGCATTCTTAAGTACTGATGGTGATGTGGTTCTTGGTGTGGCTCATAAGGATCCTTATGAGCAATGGGTGTCTGCGCGACAACGCATCCTGCTGCTGGTGGCCATCCCGGCTCTTCTGCCGCCCATCACGCAGACCATGTACCTCCCTACCATCAACGAGGTACATTCATCCATGCGGTGTCATCAAAAACGCGATCTGTCAGAGTACTGACACCGCCATAACCATGTGGATGGCTTCGTTACAGGTGATCAAGGATCTGAACACCAACGAAGAGATGGTCGCCTGGACTCTCTCCATTTTTGCTTTGGGCAATGGTACGATTGAGGAGACGAGATGCGTGCATTCAGGACTTTATTTTGCCTCCGAGATGGATATACTGATTGCAGTATCCTTCCATGTCGATAGCCATATTCCCAATGACCTGGGGCTCACTCAGCGACCGATACGGTCGCCGAACGGTACTCCTGGCATGTCTTTCCATATTTTGCATCGCTGCCGCCTTTTCTGCGTACATCACCCGCTTAGTTGTTCTATTTCGATCACACCAGTATCTCAAGTTGTTGCATATACTTTCAGTTTGGCTTGGAGCATCTATGTGCTCATCGTCGCACGAATATTCCAGTCCCTAGGGCTGTCCGCTGCGGGCGTCGTCGGCGCCGGCTCACTTGCCGATGTGTATCCACCAGCCATACGCGGTAACGCCATGGTGCGATTTTATCAAGCGACGTTCGCGCTACGTAGTACTGATGAATGTTCACTATGTTCGCTTGGTCTCAATATCAGGGATGGTACTCAGCCACGGTACTCATGGGTACGGTCATCGGGCCGGTTCTGGGAGGTACATGTTGATTCCTTGCTTGTTAACGGATATTTTCAGGAGATCTAACGGGCAATAATGAATGCATCTTGCAGGTTTTGTGGGTGAATTCTTCGGGTGGCGAGCTATCTTTTGGTCGCTTGCCGTTGCAGCGGCTGCATTGCTCGTTATGGTACACGTGCCATCTTTCAGGAGCGAATTTATCATCAGAGTGGTACTGATTCAATGCATTGCAGATATTCTTCTTCCTACCGGAAACACTCAACAAGTCCGGTCCCAAGCGATCAGCCAACCCAATCCATACTCTCAAATTCTTCACTCATCCTCCTCTGTTGATCCTCGTACGTAGCTACGGTTCATGGCACAAGTGTAAGAACTAATTCCTCTTTACAGTTCGTTTTGGGCGGAGCGGTTGGTGGGTGCATGCTATTGATTCTCTTCATCTTGCCGGTACATTTACGTGCTTCTTTCCGTTCCTAGAGACAAGCCATCATTCGCCTTGCATGTGCAGATACAAATGCATGCTCTTTACAACATGAGCGACTTTGCGATCGGCTTGACCTACGTACCCTTCGGCCTAGGCACGGTCTTGGGTACAATCATCGGCGGAAAGGTATGCACTCGGACGACGCAAGTATTGCTTGACAAGTGCACTGAACGTTTGTATATCAGGCGGCCGATAAATGCTTTCAGTACAAGGGACTGGGTGGTCGGCTTATTCCGGCTCTGATTGGTGCGCTGGGCATGGTTTCTGCACTCATGCTCTTTTCTTGGACAAGTACTGCTTCCTCTCCATTCTGTCCTGCTGGGACCCGCTCCACCAAGCTCAATAGGCTGATTATGCGCATCTATATGGATACACAGTTGAATGGGAGTTCTGGCTTTGCCTGGTGTCTGTATTCATGGTCGGTTTCTGCCTAACTTCGATGCGACCGGGATTCACAACATTCGCCATTGAACAAAGGTTGCACTTGCCTACTTCTCACTTTCAAACCTACCACTCATGACAATCGGTTCAGGCCTCGCGGAGCAGCCAGTGTGCAGGCATGCTTCTATTCATTCCATAATCTCTGCGGATTCTTGGTGCTCAACGTCGGACCGCTCGTGATCGAGAAGACCTCCATCCGGTGGGCCTTCTCGGGATACTCACTGATCATCGTCAGCATCTGCGTGCCGCTCTTCTTTCTTATGTGTTCTTGGGTGGGGGTCGCGACCGTTGCCGACAAGGACTCACGCTCTTCGAGCAGCGACGGACCTGAGCCGACGGAACATACACCGCTCAAACAGGTCGTCGTGATTTCCGAGCCTCGGTGATAAGCCGTCCATACTAGTGTACAGTCGAACTTTTCAACAATCAGTGCTATTATATTTATTCTTGAACTCAACCGAATCCACAGCGACCAGCAGTTCGCCTGGCAGCTCCAAAGAGGCTGGTTAGGAGCTCCGTGTTTGTTCACCGAATCTCACTGTACTGGACACTACAGAGAATCCTTACTCGCCACCGTAGGCTTCTCTCACTCACATTGACAAGCTGGAGTACTCTAGCCCTTGGGAAACTATGGTGCAACCAACACCTGACCGAACTGTTTCCTAAAACCCTTCTCTAAGCCTAGGTGGTGATATGGTGTTTGCAACGGGCTACGCCTCCTCTCAGGGACAAGCTCAGCGAAATCCCTGGCCATAAGAATAGTCCCCTTCTTCGAAAGGTCTGTCGATCAATTCTCGAGGTTG
>CDEZ01023688.1:0-11096 GCA_000826365.1 Acanthamoeba royreba
ATTATTGTACCCTTCTGAATGTTGTAATCAGCCAGGGTCCTGCCATCCTCGAGCTGCTTGCCGGCGAAGATCAGGCGCTGCTGGTCGGGGGGGATACCTGCAAAAGAGACAGGGTGATGTCAAATTTTGTGCCAATCCTCCGCGCACTAGGCGCGAGATTTGCCAAGCATCATCAAAGACCGGGAGGACTTACCCTCCTTGTCCTGAATCTTCTGCTTGACATTCTCGATCGTGTCGGAGGACTCGACCTCAAGGGTAATGGTCTTGCCCGTGAGGGTCTTTACGAAGATCTGCATGGCGTGTGAGCCGCTGCGATGCGGGTGGGAGAGAAAGAAAAAGAGAGAAAGGACGAAGCTGCTGTTGTGGGCGGAAAAAATCCTTTCTCTTGCGGTTTTTATGAATTCTGATTGGTCAAATTTATCCGATTTTTCATTGGCCGAAACGATATTGAATTTACGCGGTACTTCGCTCCTCGCTCTTCGTGTCGGTGAGCTTGACGTTGTCGAGGGCGGCAGCTACGTCGTCAACGCTCGCTCCGTCGTGAGCTTCCAGTATGGGCCAGAAGGATGTGTGGATAGCCTTAACGCTTTGGATGACCTTTTTAACTTTTTCCATCATGTCTCGCGCGCCTTCCGGCGTGTACTGTGAGGCTCTCTTATCAAGATCCTGCAAAGACAGAGAGTGTTAGTTGAGTGTCAGAAATTCCACCTTATCTTGAGTTCAAAGCGAGTGCATAATACCCTCTGTTCCTCCTCCACATTGAACTCCTTCTCTCCTAACAGTGCCCTAACGCATGCCTCTGCGCAAGTGGCGATGATGCGCACGTTGTAGCCGCCTGTGCCGCAGATTAAGTGATAAGTGCGCTATACGTGACAAAAGACCGGCAGTAAAGCTTACCTTCTAGGGCGAGTACAAGCTTGCTGTTAATCTCCATAAGCATCTGTGTCATCTTCATGTATCCGCGAGCGGTGATGGCCATTCCGCCAAGCATATCACCCCATGCCGCGTCGAAGCCGCACGACACGAGCACCAAATCTGGCTGGTAAGCTTTGGCTACGGGAATCACGACCTAATGTTGTCGGATGTAAGCATATAGTCAGCACTGATTTCATCGAGGAGAGTGCTTTCGATACCTCTTTGAAGGCATATAGATACTCTTCATCACCAACTCCGCTGAAGGTCCAAGGGATATTAATATTGTACCCTTTGCCAGCCTCAGTTCCTACCGCCTCCATGGGCCCGCTGTTAGGGTAGAAAGATGGCTCATAACGATGAAGCGAAATGAAGAGCACCTATAAGTGAACTATTGTTAGGACATGACGATCATAAACAAACTTGAGCACGTACTTGATCGGTTTTGAAGAAAGCACTTTCTGTACCGTTACCATGATGCACGTCCCAATCTACAATCAGTATTTTCTTGATGTGTGGTTGAGTGTGAAGAATGCTCTGATATTCCAAGCACTCAGTAAGGGAATGCACAGCCCTTTGCCGACACGATCTTGTAAGATGGATGGAATACCTCAGCAGCAACAGCTACATTGTTGTAAAGGCAGAAGCCCTGAGCGTGCTCTGCGTCAGCGTGATGGCCGGGCGGCCTGCGTTGTTGAACGTGAGATACGTCCTCCTACTTCTTCCGGCAAGAGACTGAGGCTTGGTGTTTTACCTGATGACTGCGAATCCATTATCGAGCTCTCCCTTGACCACCTTTGTGGTGAGATCAAGCAAGCTACCTGTCCCAGCATATGGACGGGAATTGTCAATCACCATCGATATGCGTTAAACAATTGATTAAAAGACACATACATAAAACGCTAAAGGTATGAAGAACGAACCACTGGCCAAGCGGGCCGCCCGCTCGGAGAACTCGTTTGCGTAAGTGTCCGCGTCAAAGTACGCCATGCCGCCTCCCTGGGCGCTTTCCACCTTCTCGTGCACATGATCAACGTGCTGTTGTGATTCCACGTTCATCACAAAGAGAAAGAAAAGGAGTCAATGAGCGCGTGGACATGATGTACAAGCTAAGAAGAACCAAGTTGAATGGAGCTACTTCCTACCTGCTTCGTGTGGAACTTGAGGAGCTCTTCTTCCGTGGCCTCGCGGGCAGATACCCGCTGGCACCGGTCAACGATGCCCTTAGCCTGCAGCCGCTCCCATATTCCCAATAGACGCTTGGGCTTCTCCGGATGCCAATCCGATGAATCCGGCTGCACGAGAGGCAAAGATGAAGTAAAATTAATGTTATTGAATTTGATTTTAAGTAATTTAGACTGAATTCTAAATAAATAATATTTGGTACATACTGCGTGCTTGGTCATCTCCTCATCGTAAACAAGTCCCGTCTTGGCATCTTGCGAAACAGTGGCTTCCATCTTTTTAATCAAAAAGAAAAGCTGAACTTGGTTTCGTTGTTTGTTTCATCTCCTAAACTCCGCGTTGAAGTTTCATCTCAAGAAAGGGTAAGGTTGGGTGCACATATCGCGGATTCAGTCCCACCATACCAGTCTCAACCGACCCAACAAGGAACTACTCCAAGATCACACTTGAGTTTGGGGCAATGGTAAGGTGCGTCATTTTTCTGCATGCTATATCAGAGCAGAAGGCCAAACATTGATGTTGTTTCTGTACTGTGTAGGCCAAGTGTTGTACGCCTGTACAGATGAGAGCGTGAGGAGTATGGCTGGACAGACTAATTGAAGGAAAGGACACGAACCAGTAGGAATGAATCGTGTAAAGGTGTGGTCGCCTCTTCCCTCATCAGCAGGCCGTGTGAAATTCCCAGAGGATTAGGAGTCATCGCACTCGTGTACATGTCACATGCTTCTGTTGTTCTCGGCGGAACACTGGCACACCAATCCTGGCACGCCCTCAAAGCCCTTTATCGTCCCACAGGCTACATGTCCCCGTCCATCCAGGTGAAATTTCCGGCGGAAATGTGAGGACGCCCCGGTTTTGGCGCGCTCCGCCAAACAAGACCAGCGGGCGGCGGTGCCTTGTCCTCCACACACACTTTGCAAGTCTTATATTCTCCTACTCTACTTTTCATCTTCTCTTCTCAACTCTGTATCCACTCTACACAGCTCTCTGTTTCTCCTGCCCTTCCCGCCTTCTTCTTTGAGCCGCTACGCGCCTCTACGTGCAAGGTTAATCTTTGAAACACATCTTCTACACTACTCGCACACACAACCACCATGGGCCTCACCAAGACCCTCAAGACCAAGCTGGCGCAAGAGCAGGGCTACCAGCCCGTCAGCACCCAAGAGAGTGGCGCCACCCAGCCTGCCACCGCTACACGGGATAGGCCGCTCACCAAGCGCGAAGCCATCATCAAGAACCATGAGTTCGGCGTCTACATGACGGGCTTCCTCATCTTCCTCATAGGTCTTGTCTTTGTACGTGTTCCCCTCTTTCCTCGCCTTGTATGCTTCTCTACACGATCGTGTAGAGGCTCCTTCCTGCGGATGAAGCTGAGGCTGACCTGTCTGTGGCCGTGTAGTGGTCATGCTGCGCCAACATCGCGACCAGCGCCCTCTTGAAGGTGTACCCCAGCGAAACGGGTAACCCGCGATCGGCTCCTCTCCTCAACTTTGGTATCAGCGGCCTCGGTCTCCTCACCTCGCTCCTTGCTGTATGTTGGCTCTGCAAGCGCGCCTCCAACTCAGTCTTCCTCCTCGTACGTGGTTTTCTGTGGATTGTGGTAGGAGATGTCCTTCATGATGCTGACTGTATGGATCCCTGATACAGTTCCTCACGTTTGCGTGCCTGACGAGCATGTATCTCATCAGCTCAGCCGTGGTATTGGGCTTCACCTTCTCCGGCAAGCTCAGGGACTGCCCTCACCAGTACACCACCTATGCGTACCACTCGTACCACCATGGCTGGACCTTCACCTGCGAGAAGTTCTCTCTGCCGATGTACGTGCTTGCGGTCGCATCGCTCACGTTCGACGGCATCGGGCTTATCGCTCTCACTCTGCTCCTCGTCCTCGCTCTGAGGTATCAGCTCCCGCTCATCCTCGATCTTCTTGAAGAGCGTGATTCCTCTTCGAAGGGCCTGAGCTATGCTCTCGCCCACGATGAAGAAGCTGCTATCGAAAGCTCGGATTGAATGCTGCTCCACAACCTCTCTTGTTGATAGTGTCCCTCACGCCTCTCTCAGCCCGCGATGTCGGTTATATCTTGTCTATCTGTATAAAGCTATTCAATTCTCCTCACCTCTTGGCGCCTTGCACAGTCCTGCGTCCAGAGTGCTCACTCAAACAGCAAGCCAGGCCTCCTGCAGCGGAGCAAGCAGTTCGCCTCTACCCCTCTTCAATAGACCTACGCATTGCTTACCTTTACTACATAATCACTAGATATGACATATGGCGAGCTGGCGGTACAGAGGCCGTAGCAGGGACACCAACTGCGTGAATAGAGCTCTGTCGGTATCGGCCTCCTCGCTTTGTTTCGGATCTTTCGCTTGCTGTCGCCACGTCTCGCCAAACAGCTCCTCCAACCACACTCGTAGCTTCTGCTGCACCTCTGGTGTCAGTCGCTGAACTCCTCGTGAATCAATCTTCTTGGTTAGGTTTGATTCGAGAGCTGCAAGGCTGTTGTAGTGCCGGAGCCACTCGCATACTAGGGCTATCCTTGTGTCCTCAGACGTTCCTTGTGGTGAGCTCCCTGCTTGCTTCTCCATTCGGAAGGATGTCCAGCAGTCTATGATGCCGTCTATGGCATAGCTAAACGCCACATCGACAAAGTGTATGTTTCCTGAGGAAGATGGTTAAGATAAGGACACGAGATACAACTCACTGAATATTATCAGTACGAACCACGAAGGCAGTTCATAAGTGTGCTCAGAGCAAAGTGGGTACTTCGTAGCGATTGCATGTGGGCATGATATCGCTCCTGTTTACTCACGGACGACTACATTCAAGCATCAGAGTAATATCTTGCTATACAGGAAAACATGCAACGTACCATTGTCGAGGTTGATTCCACATACTCCAGTACCATCTGTGCAATACCTGCCTCTCCTTCTCGATGAAACAAGGCAATATCATATCCTCGAGAGTCCATGTACAAACTAAAAGTATGGAACTTAAGGACCATGAAGTTGTTCGAAAGGCTGAGATGGCTCACCATTCTATATGGCCGTCTGGGTTCTTGTGCGCGACCGCACAGATCCAGTGGTTCAGCGATCCTATTAGAAATGCCTACAGAACAGGATTAGAACAGGAAAGAAGAAGCAGGAGGGAAATCAGTACCATCTCTGAAACGTGTGACTCATGAAAGGATTGCAGAGCAGTGTGCACTGCTTGCGCTTCGGCATCGCCGAACAATCCGTTCTTCAGTGATTCTATGCACAACTCGGGTAACAGCACGAAAGAGTTTGCTCCTGCTTATTAAACGTGTTAAGAATGCCTCTGATGTGTTTGCAACGGATCAACTTGTCCGATGGACAAGAATTCACCTCCAAGGTACGTCAGCTGTGGATGTGTCTCGATCATGTACTGCGCATGCAAACGTTCCAGAATGCCTAGATGGGGCAATAATCGTAAATGTCCAACCCAACAGGTCAATCTTCTTTCTGATTTCAATAGGCGACGCTACCGGCATCGACAGCGCGGTTTGTCCAGGGATAGTGCCGGTTTCCCTCCCGTTCCACTTTGGCCCTGAGTGCGTTCACCATGTCCTTCCTTTGACATCGGAATGCCTGATCATCAAGCAGTCTTCACATCCCCAATTGCATGTTGGTGCACGTCCATGTCCATTTCTAGTGGCTAGAAGGCAGTCACCTGCAAGCCAACGCCGCAAGACCCTCACTTGGCCAGGGCTGTGTACTCTCCCTCTTCTCTTGAGTCTCCCGCAAGTACTGCAACACTGTAGCCGCGTTGAAGAGGGCGTGATAGCCGCAACCATTTAGGTCCGAACCCTGCAGCACGACCCCAAGCTGCCGTACACCCTCCATGCCGCGCACCTATTTGATAACGAATTGGTTTGGGTTATCTGAATTTTTCAAACAATCTGAAGTTCTCGTAACGATTTCGAAAGACACAAAAATGAATTCGTTTTTTTGAAACGGTCACTTATTTGGGGCTCGGGAAGGAAATAGAAATCGAACTTTATGAATTCTTTAATAATTGTGAATTGGGCCAACAACGAGGAAGTGAACGAAGGTCGTGACTCAAGAGGAGGAAGGGAAGGGGAATAACAGAGAAGAGGGAATGGCCTCCATCTGGTCCCCTTCGCAGGAACATACGTTGCGAGTCATATGCGGCGTATCAAATCTGCTCTCGGTCTTGGGCTGCGGGTTCATCATTTACTGCTTCCTCTTCGTCCGATTAGAACGGCGCAGCTACTTCCAACGTCTCGTGTTCTACCTCTCCATTGCCGACTTCTTCAATGCCGTCCAATGGCTCATCGTGCTGGGCCTACTCGCTGTCGACGGCAGCGACATCCCATTCGTATGCCAGATTCTGGGACCCTACAAGATGTACCTCTACTTGGCCTCTTTTCTATGGACATCTTTCATCGCCACCGAAATGCTCTACCGATTTACCCACATCAAGACCACGTCGTTCGGAGAGGTGGTCATCCCTCAGCACTCCACCGTCAAGGAGCGCTACTACCACCTCATCGCATGGCTGCTTCCTCTACCCTTTGCCATCTATCCCGTCATCGACGATTCCATGGGCCCTGCTGGCGGCTACAGGTACCTTTCCTTTTCTCTTTTATTTATTTCTTTAATTAATTTTTAATACCAACAATCATGTTTATTTATTTAATATTTATTTTTCTCTTTTATTTATTTCTTTAATTAATTTTAATACCAACAATCACGTTTATTTATGTTTATGTTTATTTAAATAAATATAAAAATAAATGCTCTTTATTTGCTGAAAAAAGTGTTGGTTCCTAACACAAGTTTCCGCCGAATACAGCTGTTGGTATGAGGAAGCGCGGCAGGCGTGGAGCTTCTTTTTCTTGGGACTCGTTGTGCTCACCGTGCTCTATAATACCGTCATCTACGCCTTCGTCGCACGGCGCTACTACCAGATGTTGAATCTATCTGGAATCTACAACATGGAGCATGGTTCGCCGATTGCTGATGATACAATGCTCATTCTTTCCGCTGCTTCTTATGATATCTTACTATTGGAATGATGCAGGGCGATCGTTCCAGATTGAACGAAGAGTGCCAGCGTATGTTCTCTCATTCATATTATGCTGGGGACCTGCTCTTGCCACGGTACAACCCTTAATCAGTTTGTATTTGCCATGAGACCTTACTTTATCATGCCTATGTGGTTAGAACGTGGTTGAAGCGTTCGACAGCTCACCATCCACGGTATGCACCTCACTTCAACATATGATCCTGCCTTTGTTGATGATCCTCCTCATTGTATGCAGGCTCGATTTCTTGCCGAATGCATGACAGCATTCTTACTTCCCTTAACCGGCTGGCTTAATTCTATCGTTTACGGGTGCGCTTTCGTGGCGATCGTGCGATGCTTACGTTATTCGCAGCACTCATGTTTCGTTTATCTCTGTTGTTGTATGCAGCTGGAGCAAAGAACTGCGCTCAGAACTATACATGCAACTGCGGCACTTGTGTTGCTCATGCTGCCGGCGATACGAGACAGTTGGGGAAGATGAGCGACAGCATCTCAAGATTGCCTATGGAATTCGAACGGCCTACCCGGACGATAGTGTACAGTTTGGCGATGAGTAAGCTGTGTTACTTATTTATTTTCATCACTTGTATTAAGACAGGACCCACGGTCAGCTTATTGCCTTCAACGTTAGGCTATTATCAATTCTTCCCTTCATCCCTTGGTAAGCGCGCACCCTCAACTGACGAGCATGCTAGCAGTAATGCAGTTTACAGATCATCCTTGCTGTGCATGCGGCGCTCGAGGTCGTCCAAGTTGGGATAGGTAGGCATGTCGCTCACTGATTTCCTGTTGTCCACGGCCACATTCATAAGCCACTGGGCGAACTTGTTGAAGAAGTACTTTCTCATCTCCTTGGGCGACAGCACGTTGTTCTCAATGAAGTGCCGCGCCGTCTCCTTGATGATCTTCTCTCCATCCGAGCGGTACGGCTCCTCCTCTGCTCGCTCGTCCAGGTCGTTCGTGAAGCCCATGTTCTCTATCGGATCCTTCTTCCCCATCGCTGCTCCCGCCTGTTGGTCAAATGTTAGTTCTTGTGGAGGACACAAAGTCCTATGTGCTTGATGAATGAAATCTTCGGATAAAAATATTAAAATTATTTTCAAAAAACTACTTTTGAAGATACGTACGTTGAGGGCCATCATGTGCATCTCTTCTTCGACGACTTCTTGGAAGTTGTCGCAGATGAGTTCCATCCTGCTTTTGCTGCGCTCCTTCCGGTACTCAGGGATCAGTTCCGTGCAGTAGGCAAGCGCTCGATCGCCCCATCGCACCCACAGTTCCTCGGCACCAACCGGACTGACTGCCAGAACCACTACGAGGGCCACCAGCAGAAGGCCACCGCCCACCAACACGGAGGATCGCTTCGTCATCTTCAGCTCGCCAAGTCAATTAATTTGAATATTTGCAGACGCGTTTTCGAAATTTTTAATCGGATCAAAAAAATTCACAAAATTGAAATGCATTTCGGAATGGCAAGTAGTTATTTTACTTTGTTTGCTTGTCGTTGTTGTTACCGGCGTGGCTTGTTCATGAAGCGGAGGGCGAGGTAGGCCAGCACGCGCGCCACCACGATGAGACCCACGACGAAGATGATGTCGCCCCAGATGTTGGTCTCCACGTTCACTTTGTCGAGCACATCCTGGCCGGTGATGACGCCGCTCGGACCGACGGTGTACGTCGATGGATCAGAAGGCGTGAACGTCTCATCACCCAGTTTGTACTCGTTGAGCAGGACCAATTCATAGCAGTACTTGATGAGCGATACCCATCGAGCCCAGGCGATCCAAACTTTGAGATTGACTTGGTTGATGAAGAATCCACCTGAACGGAGCAAGAACACGGGTGAGCGACTGTCGAGACACATCTTGAGAAAGGAAACAAAGCTTTGATCGAGACATACCGAGCAGGATCGACCCGAGAATGACAACTGTAGATATCGTAAGTGCTTGTTTCATGTCTGTTAGAGCGGCTCCGATCAGCAGACCGATACCACCTCCCATCAACGTGAATAGACACATGATGACCACAAAGAACACGAAGACGCCCCCGTTTGATGCCAAGCCGACCTACCAGGTCACATAAATATGAGTAATGGAGAATACGGCTTGACAAGTTCATCAAGCGCCCTACCATCCAATACGTGATGCAGGAGTAGACGATGGGCAGGAAAAGTTCAAGAGGCGTCTCTGCAATGATCTTGCCTATGAAGTACGCTGAAAGTCGATACATGCCTGTTGATCTCTCTTTTGTTACGACCATTCGCTCAGGGGGGACTGCGGGGAGAAAGGAAGTGAATAGGTTGAAGAACAGTGGGCCATAGGCTTTGGCGGAGGAGCTGTGTACAAGCAAATAGCGCGTTGAACCAGGAGTGAAGGCACCAGAACATAGTGGTAAAGAAAAGGAAACCATTGCGGTCGCCCAATGAGTTTTCTAAGGTTATGGGGAAGAAAGTGTTAGGTTAGCATCAGCGTACGACATAATCACGTTATCGCTTGCGTACCATTCTTAGCCATACGGAGCCACAGCAAACCAGAAAGGACTGCGATGCAGACAATCAGAATGATTTTATCCCATGAGAGGATGTCGTGTCGTCTCTGCTGGAAAGAGCGCTTGGCAAGGATGAAGGTTTGCAGCCAAAAAGGTGTCTGATACTTAGGTCCTTTCTTGACGTCTTTGATAGACTTCGACTCGAGTTCCTCATCCTGCTGGATCACAGGTTCAGCCTTTTCTGCTTCCTTCTTCTCATTTTCAGCATAGGTATCGATGAGCAGCTGCTTCACTGTGCGGCCGTCCTTAAGCTTCTCTGCAGACGTTACGACCTCCACTGTTACAGTGGATTTATCAGCTTCAGGTATCACGCAGAGTAAAAGAGTGGGAATCTGCATACACATGAAATCCGCGGGGTTGTAGTGATTGGGCGCAGTGAGGCCCAGACCAGCGAAATAGGAGAGCACATTGGCAGCGCTACCTGAGTACACCACATAACCACCCTCGGCCAATAGGAGCACCCTGTCGAACATCATGAACATGGCTGATGACGGCTGGTGAATGGTCGTCACAACAGTGTGACCGCTCTTGGCCAGCGTCTTGAGCGATACGATCAGGCCCAGCGACGTTGCCGCATCAAGGCCTGTCAACAGGAAGTCAGAGTAACCGTGAAGGCTTTTACTTACGATAAGTGGCCGCACCCGAAGTAGGCTCATCCAAGAAGATGAGAGAGGGATTGTTGACGATCTCTGTGGCAATATTGGTTCGCTTCCTCTCACCACCCGACACACCACGCTGCAGAGGGGAGTGGGATTGTTAATTGCTGATTCCGTTCCGCAATAATCAGAGCGAGAGTGGTGCACGTACGACCCAGCCGCCACCAACGATGGTGTTGGCGCATCGCTGGAGACCCAGCTCTGAGAGCACGTTCTCCACCTTTTCGCGCTTCTCCTTGAGGGACATCTTTCTGGGCAGCTTGAGGTAGGCTGCTGTGGTGACCGTGTCGCGCACGGAGATGAGCGGGAAGAAGATGTCGTCCTGCAGCACGTAGGCCATGCGACGCTTGAGCCGTCGGCCGGTCACATGCTCGCCATTCACCAGCACATCGCCCGTAAGATTGGTCTTGATACGTCGCGCCAACACATTCAGCAGCGTAGTCTATGGCCACATTTATCATCATCATCACCATCATCATCATCATCAAKAACACATGTAGAAAAACACACATAAAAAAAGAGATACGGTTAGTCACACGTGACATATGTCATGCGAGGCAACTCGGTGGACACTCAGTGAGTGGTCCGTCGGGCCGCGGAGTTGCCGAGGCCTCGGACAATATAAAGACCCTCGGAAGAAATAAATATTCCTCTTTTTAGGGTGGGTGGCCTGCGGAGCCGTATCAAGGCATCGTCGTTCCGGTTGCGCAGAAGATGAAGAAGAAAAAAAA
>CDEZ01023689.1:7919-21671 GCA_000826365.1 Acanthamoeba royreba
GGGGGGGGTGATGTGTTGGTGGTGGCGGTGGCGGTGGTGGTGGTGGTGGGCATGCAGGAGTTGCCGGAGGAGTGTAGGGTGATGGTGCGGAAGGCGGGACTGCTGCCGGAAGAGGCGGAGAGTAACTTTACGGTGCTGCTCTCGTGCCTCTACTTTGAGCTCAAGCACTCCCCCCACCTCACTGCCGACCTCAAGGCACGAACTGCCCTGCTCAACGTTCCGCCTCATCACGACGATTGAAGTGCTCACCATCGTGGTGCTGTGGTCGGGGCACTCTGCTCTGGCTGGTGGTGGTGGTCATGACGTAGGCCCTTATCTCTCAACACAGAAAAGCGGGACGGTCCAAGCGTCGGGGTGGCGCAGAGACAGAGGGAGCGCGCCGTGACGGTCAAAGCGATGCAGCTCTTCCCGCCAGCAGTGAGAAACTCACCATCGAACAGATGCCATCCATCTCACAAGCAACGGTCGGCGAGCACGCCGGAGCGGAGCCCGTTGCCTCGTCTGGTCCCCTGGACACCACCAAGGAAGACGACGCAGCAAAGCAACAGAAGAAGAAGAAGACGAAGAAGAAGAAGAAGAAAAAGAAGAAGCGGTTGGCTAAGTCAAAGGAAGTCTCATCCAGCGCGGGCATTCCACAAACAGATGGACCGAGGGAGGACCAGGCCCAAGTTCCAGATTCTGCTACACTTCCGCAGGAAGATCAGCATGCGGCAGGAGGCCCAAAATCAAAAACGAAGCAAAAGGGGAAAGAAAAGAAGGAGATCAAGGATGCTACGGTGACGAGCGAGATTGGGGATTGCACGAAAACACATCCCAATGGGGATTGCCAAGAACTATCGGCCAGCGAAAACGTAATCGACTCGCCGCAATCCGTCACGATGAACGATTTAGCTTTCTCGACCGCATCGTCAGCAAGTGCTGGAGAGGAAGACAACCCTCCGATACCTATCGGACGTACGAGAGGCTTTTCCTTTTCCTTCTTTCGGTCATCGGGAGCTTCAGCAGGCCCTGTAGCGGCAGAACCTTCCTCATCTCGCAAACGCTTTTCTGCATCGGGACTTCGTTCTCCTTCACCGAGCTCTGCAACGAAGCTTCAAGTCACCTCGCCGCTGTGAGTATCTCATTTATCTCATTATGGGGGTCTTCTCTATTAACGACCATTCCTGTGGCCCGTTTATTGTTTTACAGCGGCCAGTTTGCTCCGCCTTCGAAACGATCCTCCAGCAAGCGGCAAGAAGGGCAAACAACCAAAAAGAAGGACGCAAAGGAAAATGACGAGACTCACACGAGCGACTCACAGCGCCCGGCATCCCAACAAGACTCCAACGACACCGGAAGGAATGCTATTGTGTCGCCTGCTGTGAGGGACGATCTGTTTCTTATTGACAACCCGGCTCTTCTATTCAGCTCAAAGCAAAAAATCGGACGTGGGTATGCCTCCTTCTTGTAGCCGTTAATGTGCTTTTGATAATCACTAAAGCCTGTCTGCAACAGGGGGTTCGGCGATGTGTACACGGGACGAGACAAGGCTTCCAATCAGATAGTACGGCATTATGCATTTTGTATTTTTCTGAATCGAAAAGACTCAATTGTTTTTCGATTTAGGTCGCCATAAAGATATTGAAGAAACCATACAGTGAATGCTGCGAGCAGGTCTGCAACGAGCTTGAGATTCTTCGATCTTGCCGACACGACAATATTGTCAACTACCTCCGTTCATACTACTACAAGGACCGTGTATGGGTACTGTTCCCCTAACAGCCAACATGCTCAAGGCATCTATTCTGATCAATTGGTCATGTAGATGATAATGGAGTATTGCGATGGTGGTTCCCTGCAGTCTCTTATCTCAGGTGTAGATTTGAATGAGGGCCAAATCGCCAATGTGCTTAGCAAGGTACACTTCGTCTACTCTTATGACACGGACACCGACTTATGGTCCTGCAGGTGCTCAGCGGTCTTAAGTATCTTCATCAGCAGAACCGAATTCATCGAGATATTAAGGTACAGGAAACTGAATGTGCAAGGGGCTTAAAAAACATAAACCGAGCTGACCTTTTCTTCATCAAGGCCGAGAATATTCTGTTAAACATCAACGGTGATGTTAAAGTTGGTACTGTTTCGTTTGCCCATTACAATTCGGTCTTCTCACGTTTCGCTGTACGGGATAGCTGATCTCGGTCTTTGTGCTGAGCTTAAGGACTCTGACGATTTTAAGGCTGGTATGGTTGGTTCTCGATTCTGGATGGCGCCTGAGATAATAAAAAGAGAGGTAGCTTCTCCAGGCTTGGTGAGAATGCAATGATGAAAGTTAACCGGTTCCTTTTCTTGCAGCGCTACAACTGCTCCGCAGACATATGGTCTTTAGGTAATCCGCATCAATCTTCGCATCTCCTCCCGGCTTGAAAGCTTACGTCATTTGTAGGGGCTTTGGCAATGGAAATAGCTCAGCAGCATCCACCTTGGTATGGGCTACCTTCTCTGCGGGTACTTGCGGCCAACTCCTTGGCAGATTGGGGATCACTCAACAACCTTGCGCCAGGTTCTATTTAATATCGCCACCAAGGGAGCTCCGCCGCTGAAACATCCGAAAAAGTGGTCGGCTGAGTTCAAGGACTTTCTGGCTCAGGTACCTTTCCCGGCCTGTGTTTTTGTAAGGCATGGCGTCTCACCTGACATCCGCCAGTGTTTTACAATGGATCCCGATAAGCGACCTTCAGCAGAGCAGCTGCTCTCCGTAAGTTGACCCCCCCTCTCCCTTTGATCGCATCTGACTGCAATTTGCACACAGCACCCGTTCATCGCCAAGGCGTCCCCAACTTCCAAGCTGGAGCAGGCTATCTCCATTGTCTTTTTGGGGGATTCCCTAAAGATGAATGGGTTTTAAAAACGGCCTTGTACAGTACACTAAGCATAAATAAATTGTTGCGCTGCAAGCTTGTTCGTAGTGTTGGGGTGTCAGTAGGCGAAGATCTGGGCATACCACGGTTCCACAACAACAAACAAACCGCTGGTGCGCATCTGCGAGGCAGACCGCACGAATGTTTGGCCTGATCTCAACATGTCCTCGGGTGAGTGCCCCCTTCTTGACAGACAATCCAACTTGGGTGTGGGACGAGTACCCGAGAGAAGGTCTGTAATGGTAAGGTTATCTCCCGTTGGTGCCTCAGCGTTGCTTACCACTACTGAGCCGGATCCCGCTGTGTCGCTGTAGTTGATAACACACAACCTCTGCGCGGAGAATGATGAAACAACCATGGCGGAGGAACTGACGATGGAGCAAACCTTTTCGGTAGTGGTGCCGTTGTTGTACTCCCATCTCCATGCCATAAGGCGCCATGCGTTACCTGAATTCGTGACCGGCAAGTAGATCCAGGTGCCCCTGAAGAAGCTTTGTTACACCTCCTTGCGAAAGAAAGAAGGAAGGAAGGAGTGTACTTGTTGAATACGTCAGCCGTAACTATGCGCAGAAGTGAGGCATAAAACTGCTGCGTGGCATTATGCACTGCATGATAGTTTGGGTTAGTCGCTTAAATGAATTTGCCCTTAGCAATAGTCCGGTGAAAGCATAACGTCACCTGGTTCCCACCTCTCCCTGCATATCAACGAACATCAGTATTTCTCATCATGATGAGATTACAAGCGGCCGTTACGTGCCTTCGTAGGTGGACATCTAACTTCGCCTTGTAGCCTTCAAAGTCTCCCATCCTGAGAAAGACGTGAGAAGTGGCTTCACTCGCTACCAGGCTATTCATACCAGTAGAAGCGCATTCCAGGCAGTGTGTACATGATCAGCGCCGCAGCGTCGGCCCTGTACAGAAAATGATATAACGTACGTTAACGACGGAGTAGATTCACAAATAAAAAGAAGCAGCGTACTGAGTCCATCCTCCGAAGTCTGCACGCGCATCAGCAGCCGGAATTTAGCATTCAAAATAAAATAAACAAATAAAAGCTAATATATGAATAACAATTAAGCAATTAACGAGGTAAAACATACGTGCAGCAGCCCTCTCTTCGTCGTGATTAGCAACAACTGAAGAAGGATAAGGGCAGATAAGGTACAGACAATCATCAAAATTGGATGGAAAAATCAGCGTACAGTGAGCAGAGTGGGTAAGGTAGGAAATAGAGGAACCACTTATATGACCACGCACATTATCTAAATTATCGGCGGTGATTAGGTCATAAAGGGTTTTATCATACGTGTAATCGAAACCCTGTGCCTGAAGTTGCTCCTATAGAAAACACGGTTACACGATCGCAACATTAATCTGGATCTACTCCAGGGAGGGAGTACCTGCCAGGGGCTGTAGACCTCGGCAAGGAAAGTCACATTTGGATAAACAGACTTCACCAAGGCGATTGCATCACTCCAGAACTCGGTGGCTGGACGAGAGAAACCCCACGAAGCCAACTCCGTTGCCCAATTCTATCGCAAAAGATTAGATTGAGGCTATAACATTATCAGAGAGAGAGAGAGAGAGAGAGAGAGAGAGAGAGAGAGAGAGAAAATATGGCGCGGTCACCTGTCCGAATAGATCGTTAATAGCCAGGTATGCCATGTCGCACCGAATTCCGTCGGCTAAAGAAGCAACGCGGAGAAGTTCCTGTGCAATAAATAATTGTCCACCATTCATGAGCACAAAAGGCTTATTTATGGGATTAGAGGAAGTAGCGTCTAGACCTTCATGCGTGCAGATCTCGTGGTAGGAGAGTAATAGTTGTACTGAGCCGTATCCCTGGCGGGAAGGTCGGTCCCATGTCAGTGTGGGAACTTGACAAGAGCCCAAGGTTACGAGTGACATACTTCCAAGGTCCCCACCCATCTGATCCGTAGGCTATGCCTGACGGTAGATAACGATTGGGATCGTAAGGGGGCTGTGCCCCTTTGGGTGCGTGGATGTAGAATTCTGGATTCGTGGCCATTTGTACGGCATCTACCGCGCTATGGTTGGGGACAAAGTCAAGCATCAACAATAGTCCCATAGCATTCAACGTTTGACGTAACGCGGCAATGTCAGCATCGCTGCCCAATTCTGGATTCGTCGTGTACTGGGTGACCGCATAGGGTGATCTGGCAGTATTCGGTCACGATTGTTCGAATCATCATTCGTACCAACGCAAATAAGCATGAATGAAAGGTACCCGATGATGTCCGCGGTCGTGTAGCCCGGGAGGACGGTAGCATAGGACGCCAGGAGGCCAGGATCCGTACGGTCATAGTTGAGGCCGTAAGGCCCCAAGGACCACACACCCTGACACGAACGATAAGGACGGCGTACGCCGCCAGCGCCTCAACTTCTTCCGTTGGCGTACCATGAGCCACACCATGTTGATTCCCTTTTGTTTGATGGCGACGAACTCCTCGGTGGGGATGTCCACCAGACGACTGATGTTGCGTCCGTACTGCGAACACGCGAGGCGTTGGAATCGAGCATGCCCGACACGCATGATGATATTGTGTGGCACGAGTGAGTACCTTGAGGGAGAGTGTGTACAGCCAAGGGCGCGTGGATAGCTCATACATGTTCAGGTTGGCCGCACCGGCACCTCTCTGGGCGCGCATACGCGCAGTCTCAGCACGCAACGGGATCAAGCCCAACACCAAAAGAAACAACCACCACTAGAGCACTTCCCCATATTTTCGAAATAATAATAATAATAATAATAATAATAATAATAATAATAAAGCAGCAAAATAGAGTTGGGAATAAGCAACAATTATGTCCAGAAGAGCTGCCGTAAGAGGGGAAGGTACAGGATGGAGGGCTACCGCCATAAGAAAACAGGCGAGGAGCAGGAGTAGCACCGCACAGATCACTGATGAGAGGCGCCCTTCAAACATTTGCCTCGGGCGTGCCATGCTGTGCTGGCGGCGGGAAGGCGGCAATGCTGTGGTGTTGGAGAGCGCAGACTGAGTGCGTGTGGCAAACTGCAGATAAATCCTTCAGAATCTTCGCATTCCGATTCCGGAATGTCTGGAATTCCCGCAAGTCCCTCCAGAAACCCGTTTCCGGTTGTGTTGTCCACAACGCCTGCCACCTCATGATGTCGCCCAAGCCGCACCACCACCACCACCACCAGCAGGAGGCTTCACAGGGGGAGGAGGGAGGCGGGGGCGGCATGAGCCTGGTGGAGGAGTTCCTGCTGAGCATGGTCACCCCGGGCCTCCTCGGACGGCGGCTGGTGCGGGTGTTGTTCGGGGCACTGGGCTGCCTCGCCCTCCTCCTCGTCCTCCTCTGGTGGCGCGCTGGACCTGACGTCGCTCCGCATGCTGCGGCCCTCCTTGCCCTCACCGCCCTCCTCGCTGCTTCCCTCGCTTGGTTCTCTTCCTCCCTTCTCCTTGGCCTTGGCGGACGTGCGCGCATGGACACTGACCGGATCATCATGATGATGGTGATGATGGTGGTGACATGATGTCGATGGGGTGGTGGTCGTCGTGGTACCGCGAATGTACAGGGTGTTGGGGGAGCTGGGCGCTCAGCAAAACTCAGGGAAGCGACCCAAGAGAACGAATGGCCAGCACGCGGAGAAGGAAGAGGCGCTTCACAGCAGCACGAAGAAGAGCAGTGTGACAAAGAAGAACAAGAAGAAGAAGAAGAAGATGACGGGGACGGAGAGGAAGAATAAATGATGGATGACGACCGTAAAGTGAAAAGCGAGAACTCCATATGTACACATCCTGAAGAAGAGTTATATCATGGAAGGGCAGGAGTATAGGCATGGGTCGAGAGGGACAAGCCCAAGGCGTAAGCGAGGCGTAAGGCGGCTCGCATAACCAGACCTGCCCCTTGTCCCTGGGGCGGGGATGTGTCCAACCAATGACGCAGAAGATGGGCGACAGCCTCTTCCACGTCTTTCCGTCCCTGATCGCCTGAGAGACCACGCGCACCACACAGACGATCAGAACTCCAACAAAAGTACAGGAGTGGAGGATTGTACTTGAAAGAGTTAAGGGGAACAGAGCACGGAGGATTGATACGAAGAGGAGCGCATTTGTATCAGAGTCCACAGGTAGTAGGCGAACATCGCCGCGCGTGGCGATTAGGTCTGCTAACCTTGCCACAAGTCCCTCTTGGCGCAGCTTTTCCGCAACAGCTTGGCCACCAGCTGTGGGATCAATGTGTCACGAACCATCGAGAGCGATGAGGAAGGGCTCAAAACAAACGGTACCACAAGCGCAGATGTCTGCAATGACTTCGAGCGCACGAACCAGAAGCTCAGCATCGCGAGAAGGCGTGAGCAGTGAGACAAACACTGTGGCTGCTGTTCCTGCCACAAAGCTGTGCACGTGCTCCTCTGAGAGTTTTGAAGATGGCAAACATTAAAATTGCATCACGTGTCAGCTAGAAGCGAACAAGGCAGCAAAAGGAGAGCAAGACATGCCATGAGTAAGGAGGTAAGAGAGAGCGGTGACAAGGGCACACGCCACGTCTGCTGCAGCGCCTTGTAGGGCAGACACCAACAAATCCAGACCACCTTCCGTTCCTATCTCTTGACTCCCCTCACCTATAGGTCCACGCCAGAAGGAAGCTTGAGTGTACAGGGTCAGTCAAGTCCAAAGGGGATGGTACGAGTCAGGGCAAGGTGAGCAAGGGTGTTGGCAGAGTGGAGAGCGATGGAGTTAAACGGAGAGCTAAGGTTGTGGAAGACAGCCGGCACTATGTTGGCTGCTAGAAGAGCACCACAATGGACTTGGTCTACAGCGACGCTTGCCAGTAACTGGGTTGCCACCTCCTATCCACCTCTGTGTTAAGTTGCTTGAACGCGGAAAAAGAAGTGTAGCCGTACATACCTGCACTTCGGCAAGGCTGTCTTCGTCACGAAGCAGGAGAGGAACCAGCATAGCAGGAGCATTTGCGCTGACAATAACTAGCCGATTGGCGCGGCTCGCTAGGGCTGCCCTGGCAAGAGTCCGTAGAGCTCGTAGATCGGTGGCATGCCGTACCAACGGTTCCGCCAGACCTGACCGTAACATTCATGAGTACCTAGTGAAAGTCGCGTGCCCGAACAAAACACACACCTGATGCATGAAAGGAACGCCGGAAAAGTGTCTCGCGAGAGAGGTATTCCACGGCAGAGAGGGTGCTTGGTGTTGATGTAGAAGGAGATTGACGAGAACGGAGGAGGGCGGCCAAGACTCGCGGTAAATCCGCACATTGGAGTACAGCAGTTCGCCCAGCCTCTACGCTACACACACGGTCCAGACAGTCGGCGAGCGGTTCTTCTATCATGACAACAATATCTTCATCCAACGATGGGCTTTCCTCTGTGAACGTCGATACATCAGTGAAGTCAGAGTCTTCTATGTGGAAAAGGAGAGCACGGAGCGTACCGAACGAAGTCACAGAGAAGAGAAGATGCACAAGTAAGGCGGTTGGTGGTGGATCCATAGTAAGTGATATGAAATCCGAGATATGCTCAGCATCAGCCGCTAAGAAGTTGCGTAAAGCGGTAGACGCATGGCGGAGAACGGCCCACTGTTGGCGCCATTGGGACACGGACAAATCGGACAACGTGGAGAGAAGAACAGGCAAGAATCCATCGGCTCGTAAAGTCCCTGTTGCATGTGGATAGGCCGTAAGGCAGGCTAAGTTCACCAGCGCAGCATCCCGCGTAGGTTCCCTAAGGAGATGTTTCAATTAGCTCTGACCAACCCTTCAGTACACTCCATCCTTGTCCGATGAGAAGCGCACCCAGAATTGCTTAGCATGTGCACAAGGGGTGCAGAAGCGCCAAAGTCAAGGAGAAATCCACACACGCGAGAGTCAGAGGGAGCAAGATAGGCGAGACCCTCACACGCCGCCTCTCTGCCTGCTGTATCGCCACACGAACATAAAAGCCCTACAAGGGCTTCTCCTGCTCCTTCCTCGACCAGGCTTGCCCTGCATAGGAAAATCCATGTAATTGCATAGTGGTCATTTGGTGCAAATATTTGGGAGTTGTACTGTAATTCTGTTTGAGAAGCCATGTCGCGAAGTTCCAGAGCTGCCCGATGCTGGGCTGCGGTGTTCGTCGACCTGGCAAAGAGGAGAAGGCCTTTTATGCTGACTATCTCCACAAATGTACGCCACGCTGGAGGATCCTGAATCTTCTTTAAGAATCACCACTTTCCTACTTCGCGCTAAAGGTGGTTGATAGAATTGAACCTGATTGCACACGTGGAGTACGATGGCAATGAGCTCCTCTCGTAGTTGAGCCTCCGTTGATTGAGTGCGTAGTAGCTGCATTATAATCTTTTCGAAACCTAGGATAACGTTGCGGAATTCAAAGATCAGGAACTGAAGAACATGGGTGTACCTGAGTCTCACGATATACATAAAGAACAAAAATACCTTTTGCTTCATGAAGAGCGTGAGCAAATTCAGTATCCTCTGACAAGAGGAAAAGAGTTGAAATGGCTTGTCTCCTCTGCTCTTGGTCCGCCTTTTCCTCACTAATAAAAGGCAATACTTGGGGTAATGCAGGAGCCTGCGTAGGGGATCTCATATTAGTCACAGACAGCACACAAAAATGGAGAGCAATGGTTGTACATGTAGAATGGCAGAACGAGAGATAGGGAATAGAGCTAGATTGGTCAAAGCGACCAGGGCGTAATTGCGAGTGGTAGGTCGTGATGTGGCGGAAATGCGAGCCGTAAGGGCATGGATGCCACCAGCACCATGCAGAATGCCTGCTTCGTTTTCTTGAAGCGGGAGGCGTGATAGAACGCAACAAATGTCCTCCTCTACTGACGTCCCTTTGTCTCCATCAGCTCCAAGTAGAAGCTCCACAAGCCTGGCTCCCAAGATGTGATAGGGTTTAGTGAGACTTGAAGTGAATGGCAGGAAACGGGCTAAGTGCCTTAGAATAGCCTTATCTTTGCACATGTTCGAGCGCACTCTCTCATCATTTGAGAGAAGCGCCATTAAGTGTGCAGCGACATAGGCTACTGTTAGCCGTGGTGAGTGCAGCAAATTAAGTGCGCACGAGAGACCTGAATCGAGAACTTTAAAAAAAACTGCATGGAGACCTTCGAAGTTAAAGGAGAAGATGTACCTTTATGTGAGAGGAGATGAGAAAGATTAGAAGATGAATCCTGGCTGAGTTGAAGGAGAGCAAGAGCGGCATGCTCCATGAGGTCAGCGTCATGAGAATCCCAATTGACTTCGGCAAGAATAGCAATGAGAGGAGGTATACACGCTCCAGCACGGGCCCTCACTTTTGGCTCACCGGAGACAGCAACGAGTAGCCTAAGCGCTTGCTCCCGTACTTCGCCTGTTCCCGAACTCAGAAGCCCGGGTAGGTGCTGAATTCCGTTGGCGAAATGAAATCCCTCACGGCATATTAAGTGAGCGCAAAGGTTAGCCAGCGCACATGCCGCGTACGCCTGTCCCTGCTGTGATAACAGTGATTACTCAAGCTCTGAGTCAGTAGGACAAGGGAGAGTACCGGAGGTTGCGAGCTCAAAAGGGGGACCAGGGTCCCAATACCACCAACCGCCGCTACAGCGGCGGCAATACGTTCACTTCCGCCAGCTGAGAGGGAAGCGAGCGCTCCGATAGCAGCAGTACGAAGGGGCTGTTCGGATGACGAAAGCAGTGTCACCATCTCTCGTACGCCACCGCAGTTTATGAGCACGATCCCATTGTTCTCTGCACATAGGGTAGTCAAATGAGGACAAGAAATTGAGGGAGGATTCTCGGTGGCCGGTGTACCTTGACCGGCAATTTGAGATATAAATGCAAGAGTCTGCACGCGCAATTGCTCATCCTTAACCGCTGTCAGAAGATTAACCGAAGCTTCCACAACTCCACTTGATGCCAAGGAGTCTCTGACATCGGGTCGGTCGGCCATAATAGCAAGTAGAGCGAGGCCTTGTTGGGAAAGTCTAGGATTACGGGGGTCGAGCAGAGGCACTGTGGAAGACAATCCTTCACTGACTTGCTGCGCAATAACATCGATTACTTGGGTGTTGGAGGCCAACGCTACTAGCAGGCGTGCTATCCGCTCTTGAGCCCACTACGCTGGGATTAGAATAACATCGATCCAACACATAGGTTAATGACAGAAACCAGACCTCTTCCGCAGCAGGGAGATGACGAAGAAGCGCAGCGATGCCGCCCTCACATGCTATGGCAAGGCCTCCGACTGCATCAGAAGCGAGCCCAGAAAGGGCTACTAAAGCATACGACTGAATGGAAGGATGGCTGGCCAACAAGCCCACGAGCACTCGCGCCCCACCGGCCTCTATAACAGCTCCTCGCATGGTTTCTGCCAACGGAATGAGCCACGAGAGGGAGCGAACTGAAGCTGGAAAGAGAGTACCTTTTGAGCACCAAATTTGTAAAATATCGGCGGCAGCTTCAAGTACAGGGAAGCCTGGGGAACTAGATAGCAGAGTGATTATGCATTGAATGGCTCCAGCGCGCAGAAGATGCTTCTCCGTGCCGGAGCGTTCAGCAAGCACTCGTAGTGCGGCGAGGCCTGCTTCGTGCATTGCTTGCTGTTGTGATGATTGAATGCACGCTACCAGAGGGGTCACAGTCGGAGTGACCAACTCGATGCCGCCTTCATGGCGTGCCAGTTGCTCCAACAAAGCCGCTGTATAGGCTCTAGTATTGTCTTCACCTAATCACATCGTGCAGCACTGACGTAAGGATGAAAGCGATCAATGGAAGTGCTCCTTTATAAATCATCTGTTACCAGTTGATAAAGCATGAATCGCTGCCCGAATGGTGCTTTCATCCTCAATCAAAGCGGCAGCGCTTCTGGCGTCTTCACTCATCTTAGCGATTAAGCGCATACACGCCTGTTGTACTGATGGACTGTAACAAGAATACGAGAAGGCAAAAGTGAGTGACTGTAGGATGTTAAAGGGTACCGGATAAACACACCTCTCGGAGAAGAGTTTAGGAAGTGCGAGTAGAGGAAGACCTAGGCTGAGGGCATCCTCAAGACGAAATTTATCTGTGCGGACAAGGTCATAAAGCTCAACAAGAGCTCGCGTTTGAAGAGTTTCGTCCTCTCGGAGATAGGGCAGCACCCTAGGAATGCATGCGTTATCGCCACCTGCCACAAAGAGGTGAGGCTTGGAAGCATAGTTCGCTCAGGAGCAAGCTACGAGAGTACGAGATATATGCCGATGGCAAGCATCGCACACACGCACTGGCTCGTCCCCATGTCCGAACGCCGGTAAACGCTGACGGAGAGAACAACATGCATCTGAGGCCAAAGATTACGTAGCACTCCTTATTGTCAGACAACCTTGCTGTCTTGGGTTTAGCAAACAAGTGGAGTTTGTATGAGCAGCGCACCACACAGCTGGTGGTAGCAACACCGACAGTGGTGACGACGCTAAGCAAAAGGAGCAACATAAGTAGAGCAAACTCGGCGCAAAAAAAGTAATTGAAGACGAACCTTGAAGAAAGAAAATTCTACATCGCAGCGGGAACAGGTAGGTTGTTCCTTGGCCGTATCCCATAAGGGCTTCGTACGAGCTAGTTGAGATCCTGGTGATTGCGATTTTGGTCGTCCTCTCTTACTTTCTTCCTGCGCTCTGAATTGTGCAGGTTAGACGCGCTTAGCACGCACCTCTGCCCAGACCATCATGTCACTGAGGATTGAACGCACCCTGAAGGAATGGCACTTTGAGATGGGGGAGGTGCTCCTGTAGCGAAAGATGTCGAGATTGATTGCGGCGGTGACGATGAAGGTGGGAAGACAGAGTGAAGAAGAGAGGGCTGGGCGCTTGGTGATGTCGCAGGATCAACTACAGAAGGGGAACGGAGAGGGGTGAGTACGGGAAACGCAGCCGCTTCCCCATTCCGCTGTTTTGTACTGGTGTCGCTTGCCGGCTGTAAATCAGGAGGGTGAGCACGATCCCAACCACCAGAGATAAGCAGTGGTGTACTGTTGGCGTGGGAAGTGGCGCAGAGAGGAGCTTACGGCGGGGATCCTCCCAAGTCGTGGTGCATGTGTTGTGGTCGATGAAATAGGATTTCCCCGTGGCTGTTTTCCCTTCCTCCCAGCCCGGCGGTAGCGCTGATCATTCCACCACCACCGCCTTCAAGTTAGTTGAGTGGCTCAGCAAAGCTGATCATCGGGAGAAAGATCGCACGAATGGAGGACAGAAGAGCCGAGGAAGCGGTGGCCGGAGGACTGAACTGGAGCGTGAGCGGTTGGGTGAGGCTTGCCGGTGGCGCCGAAGCCAGCATGTTCCCGACGGGGGGCTGGGCAGCGGCACCGCTCACCGGTAAGGCTACGGGAACCACGTTGCGTGCAGTGGGTGGCTGCTGTTGCGGGTGGAGGTGCACTGCGGCAAGGAGGGGCCGCCCACCAGGTGCCACGACCAGGCCAGGGTGACTGGTACCTGTTGGCACGTAGACCGCCCGCCCATAGGCATCCACGGAGAGCTGCCACCCTTCATGATGCCCCAACGCATGAATAAATGGAAATTAAAATATTTTACTTTACACGTCCCTCCATTCAAATAAAAATAACCATCCGTATTATATTATTAATATTAATATTATATAAAATAATAATACGATTTTGGATAAGATATTTTTATTCGTGATTTTTGCTGGTCTTCGAAAATACAAAATAAATTATAGAGAGGGTACCAGGAGGAGGAGGACCGGGTTCTGCCATCAGGAAAGAAAGGGTGGGCGTATGGTGGGAGGCGAGGAGCAAGGTGGCTGGCCCTGGCGTGAGGTGGGAAGAATATTCTTCTTGTTGTTCTCCGCTCGTGTGTGTTGGTTTACTCTC